>JAABOM020007091.1:0-20039 GCA_011800125.2 Solanum clarkiae | reverse complement strand
CGAATCTATTGTAATACATTAGAAGCTTGTGCACGTGACAACCAGGTCTTGGGGGATTTTCATCAAATTGAACTTTAATTTTTATTATAATTCCACGTTTTTAAGGTTATAGTTGGGTTGTAGGCTGACTTGTGTTGGTGGGATAAGACTAGTGTCATCACGTCCATTTTTGGGTCATGATACTCAGACAGCCACACAGCTGCATTCCCAATCAGTGACAATGGAAACACCCGTAAACCAACAGTATCAAAAGAAAGATTTTGTGTTCCCACGACACTCTTGCAAACAAACACCACATTATGGAGATGACGGTGGGGATACTCTGAGGGTAGCCCTATGAATAATCCACGATTTTGGAGCATTTGAAGTAATCCACTTGACGCCGAGAATTTAGCTTCTGCTAGTAGTAGAGGCAACACTATAACACCAGTAGCGTCCATGGCCATAGGGTTCAAGTGATATTGGTTCCATCCACAAGCATTTTCATTAAAGTCTCTAAGTTGTGACCTATTATCCCTTGGTGATGGATTCTCCTCTCTTCCTATATCATCATTCATATTCATTTCCTCCTCAACTATGATATCCTCATTCACTTGACCATTATTCTAAAGAGTCGGATGGATCTCCAAATTGATCGAAGCTAAGGGATTGCCTTGGCTCCTTGTGTTTGACATACAACCTAGCACACCCTGCAATTAAAACCAAACAACAAAAATAAAAATGAAAACAAAAACAAAATTAAAATACAATAGAGTTTAGAAACTAACACTAGAACTAACTAATAGTGAAATCAAGTCAAAACCTAGCGTATTCCCCGGCAACAGTGCCATAATTTTTGATGATGTTCACGCTCCAATAAGAAAGTGGTCGCTGTCAACCATTAACCTAACCAAAGTTTAGGGTCGAACCCACAAGGAATACAGGGCTTGACTATGAGAATTCACTATGAATCATTTCAAGTATCTATAACTAAAATCTCTAAATAGGAGGGGGTTGTGATTCAAGAACAAAGTAAAATAAATACTATACTATGATGTGGGAAAACACTCAATTTTAGGAACAAATGGAGAATTATGTTCCCCATGGTTTGCCGACTCAATTACCCTAGATAACATAACTACAATTGGAGATTCGCATGCAGGACGGTAACTTAGGTTCTTCCAGCCCTCTTGTGAAGGTAAAGGTCGAATTTCACCATGGCGCTTGGTCGGCCACCATGGCGTGCCAACTAACTATTACCTATTGTCCCAGTCAACCTCCCTTTGGTCATGTTTGGTTGATCAAACGAGAACACATCAATCGAATCCTGTCATCTATTTTCCTTTTCCTATTCATCACTACCTTGGTCAGGATCGTGATAGTAGGCGGGGTTTGGTGTTAGCCACCACCAAACAACAATTATAATGAAGGAAAATAGACAATACATGCAAAACTCCGATCATAGAAATGTAATAAACCTAGGTCATCTCAAGTCAACTATCCTTGGTTCCCACCACCCCAAGTTGTGGGTGCTTAGCTACTCATGGCTAAGGCAAAACCAACAAAATGCAAATATAAGACATGATTGAGAATTTTACCCAAAGCAATGAAGATTAAAGACACCACCAATTGCAAACTAAAAGCTTGATAGACTGACAATGAGTACAAGAAAAAATTTGCAATCCCCAAAATTCGGTTTTCCTAGAGAAAATGATAAACTAAGCTAAAACTTTAGAAAATTCTTCAGAAAATATTCACAAGTGTTGTTCAATATCTGAATTTTAAATCTTTTTTTAAAACACTAACTTAAAGTATTTATAGTGTTTACAAAATAACCCTAAAAATTACACAGAAAAGACAGTTGGCAGCTGGTACACATCACAGATACGACTTGTAGATCTTGTATTAGGTTCTTGGCATCTTGGACTCAACTGGTACAACCCACTGGTACGAGTCATAACTTAGGCTATGACTCGTGTGCTCCTCTCGTAGTCTAGGCCTTCAATTATTGATCCAAAATTTGGGCTCTCTGTTTCCTGCTACGAGTACACTTATACAAGTCATAGCTAGACTTCGACTCGTAAGATGGCCTCATAGGGTTGACCTTCACTTAGCAAATTTCTGATTTTTGATCTTTGTTTCTTGCTACGATAGCACCTACGACTCGTAGCTTGGGCTACGACTCGTAGGTGAACTCGTATGTCCTATGCTTCAGAAAAATCTGCAATTTTTCTCAAAAATCATGCCAACCAAACTTTTCTGCAAGAACAACACAAAGACACATAAAAACCATAAAAAGTCACATTAAGAACTCACAAAATCCTTGTTTTAGGCAAATGTGTTATATTTTGACAGTACATTACACTTCTCTTAGATAGAATATATCATCTATTTCAACCACATACATTCTCTACTTGCTTCATGCATTGCTATTATTTCAGCATGATATGAAGAAGTAGCAACGGCAGATTGCTTTGTAGATCGCCATGATATAGTAGTTCCTCCACGCATAAACAGATAGCATGTTTGAGATCGACTGTTTGAGATCGAGCTTTATATGGATCTGATAAATAACCTGCATTTACATAACAAACAAGATCTGTACAGTCTTTGTTAGTATAAAACAAACCCATATCAACTGTACCTTTTAGGTATCGCAAAGTATGCTTGATACCGTTCCAATGCCTTTGCGTTGGGGGAAAAGTTATACCTTGCTAGCACATTAACAACAAATGTTATATCAGGTCTAGTTAAGTTAGTAAGATATATAAGTTCTCCAATAGCACTGAGCTATGGTACTTCCATACCAAGAAGATCTTTATCCTCTTCTAGAGGATGGAATGGATCTTTATTCGCTTCAAGCGATCTGACAACCATTGAAGTACTCAGCGGATGTGCTTTGTCCATATAGAAACATTTTAAGATTTTCTCAGTTTAGACAGATTGATGAACAAAAATCTCATCTGCTAAATATTTAATTTGCAGACCCAGATAAAGTTTTATTTTTCCGAGATCTTTCTTCTCAAATTCTTTATTTGAATATTCAATTGCCGTTTGGACCTCTTCAGGAGTTCCAATGAGATTTATATCATCAACATAAACAGCGATGATTACAAAATCTGATCCTAACTTCTTAATGAAAACATTGGACGTATGACATGATTTATATATCCTTTATGTATTAAGTACTCACCAAGGCGATTATACCACATACGCCTTAATTGTTTCATCACATAATGATTTTTGCAATTTGACTGATAATATTTCTCGAGACTTATTACATGCGTCAGACATTTTAAATCCTTATGGGATTTTCATATAAAATTCACTGTCAAGTGAACCACAAAGTTAAGCTATAACTACATCCATTAGATGTATTTCAAGATTTTCATGTATAGCTAAACTGATGAGATATCGAAAAGTTATTTCATCCATAAAAGGTGAATATATTTCTTCATAGTTGATATCGGGTTTTTGAGAGAATCCTTGTGCAATAAAGCATGTCTTGTATCTTACAATTTCATTTCGCTTTCACACAAAAATCCATTTATAGCCAACTAGTTTTACACCATTAGGGGTTTGGACTACAGGTCCAACAACCTCACGCTTAGAGAGTGAATTCAACTCAGATTGAATTGCTTCTTTCCATTTAGGCCAATGATCTCTATATTGACATTCTTCGATGGATTTAGGCTCAAGATCCTCACTCTCTTACATGAGGTCAAGTGCAATATTATATGCAAAAATATTATCCACAGTAATTTTTGATCGATTTAAATTAATCTCATCATCGGTAGAACTTATAGGAAGTTCTTCATTCACTTGTGTCTCGAATTCCTAATTTTTTCAGGAATATCAGAATTTCTTAATTCTTGACCTTCGTTAGGAGGTTCTTTTGTAGTATCGTCTTTATTATTCTTTACGATTCTCTTTCTAGGATTTTTATTCTTTGAACACAATGTCATGCCCCGGGAGGGTACCCTAGACGTAACCGGCACTCAGAGACTATTACGTGTCCCCAAGAGAACTACTTGGCCTCATCACATTCATTCAATCAATAAACTCAAGACAATTAGTAGAAGAAGAAGAAAAGTAATAGGCACATCTCCTCTAGTCTTAAAATAATATCAGTAAATAAAAGGCTAGTGGAATGAACTAGCTCAGCAAGTCTTAACATCAACATTCGACTTTAGTCTATGAAGCCTCTATAACTATCAAATGGTGTCAGTGGTAGAACATGGCTACCTGAAAATAAAGTAAAACTAATCAATTCTAACTCTAATAACAAGATGAAAATAAATGTAATGATTCCTTCGAAATGGGGGAGACTCACCAATCAGTTAAACGTCTTAGATCCTCAACGATGCGTATGTTGACGATCCTTTATCCATATATCTGTATCATGAAAAGATGTAGCACCGATTGAAGTCAGTACATAGAATATATGGTATGTGAATAGCTGAATAGAAATGATATAGGCAGAATAATAAGGAAATAACATCAACTCAACTCAAGAGGCTCAACTCATCTCAACTCAGTAACACATGCAGGTTTAAGAATGAGATCAACAACAACAACAACAACAACAACAAACAACATACTCATTAGAATCCCACAAGTGGGGTCTGGGGAGGGTAGAATGTACGCAGACCTTACCACTACCTCATAGAAGTAAATATGTTGTTTCCTAGGGACATGTTTAAGAATAAGATTATGCTTTGAAAATTAAACTTAGTAGGATGCAACTTACACCAAATCCTTTTTGAATTTTATAATAAAATAATTTTCTCAAAAGATACTTTAATATGCAACTCAGTCAAATCGAATATGTAATTTAGGGAGTTTCTCTAACCGACGTCCTCACCACTACCCTCTATGATGGTGCACAACGAAGACGACGTCGTTGCCACGCCCGTTCTAAACTTACCACAGTAAAAGAACTGCAAGTCTACCTCATGAATCATGATTCATCAGCCCCGTCCATCTTTTTGGGATAGGAGTTGCCAGAACGTGCTGCACAACTATCCTACGCTAGTAAACGTAGTTTTAGGGCATTTCCTCTTACCCAACTCGGTGCTTAATACTACTCTCAAAAACATCCTCTTTAAAATTCATCTCAAACATCATCATCATCTTCCATCAATAAATATATTTTGAAAATCATTTACGTCATCATCAAAATACTTCCTTAGTGCTCTCTTTTAAAAACATATGCTGCAAAAATCTTTATATATCATCAAGACTCTTTCTCAAATCAGTTTTTATGCTCCATATTCATAATCATGCAGACTCAGTCTCAAAAATCATCCTTGCTCAATGTACAAAAATAACCATCAAATCTAATTTGAAAAATGCATAAGAAAAGTGTAAAGTATAATCATCACTTAGGATTCATGTGAATGAAAACATGAATATACATTCAAATAGTTACTCAACTTCAAGAACATCATCAAGATACTATTGTATCCAGGAAACTCACAATAGAAAACTCAGAAACTTACTTCAAGAATTGGGTTAAAACTTCTCTCGAACTCAATTTTAAAGAATCAACATGTGGGGTGCGTGGATGAACTCAATCCAATGCTATGAGTAGCCTTACATACCTAGGATGAAGGTAGACAATCAAATTGGCACAAATCTGACTTGAAATCGTCGACTCCTCGCTCTTCTCTCTTCTCTTTTAGCCTTAAGTCTTTTTCAAGGACTTAGAACGACTTAAGAATGGGTTATAAACCCTTTTTATGCTTAAAATGACTCATTTTGGTCATATACTAAGTCTAGGAGGGGTTTAGAAAGGTCAGGAATGTCCCTCACAAAACCCTGCGTCCCGGACGACGTATTTTTTTGAAATTTTTCACCAAAAACTTTCCAAATGAGCTTTCTAATCCCATAGAAAACTTTTGGGACAAAACTAAGTGTTAGTCCGTGGTAGGTGCGCGTCACACACCTATTGCGCACCCTCACTGGTTCGCGTTTTCGCATCAAAAAATTATCTTTTGATCTGATTGCTCTAAAAGTCAACCGAGATCATTTTTCCACTCAATATTTCATGTTGATTGCAAATTTGGCCTTGAATTTGCCATCAGAGCATGGTAAGACGTGTTATATGCACATCTCTCCTCTATAGGTATTTTGATAATTTCGCCGAGCTTTACATTATCTACCCCTTGGGATCATTCGTCCTTGAATGATGAGTAGGGCTGGTAATATAGCACGAATTCAAATTCTTAGCCCTTCATCGAGTTCGACAAACTCTACTCAGATTTCAGAATATGTATATCACTCACGAATAGAAAACTCAATTCGTTAGAGAACATCATCATCTGAATCTTATGGATCTCGTCAAGGCCTAAGTCTCGCTGCACACTCTTACCAATGTCAAGCCTAACTCAAAGTCACCTTATGCTACCTCGTAAGTTAGTCACAATCCTACAATCTATCCCATAAGGTTCTAATTTTATATCTTAGACATCTTTACAAGCAGGCACGAATGGAACATCGGAACTTAAGCAATTTGAATCATTCGAACACCTCGTCAATCAACAGTTCGTACTCAAGAAAGAAGCATCAACTCAAATCAAGGATGGGACCATCGCGATATGCAAGACTCTATGGACACTCTCAAGCTCAACTCCTCATCTCAATTATGCTCCTTTTCATGGCACTCCACTCTCTCAATTCAAGCTCATAACTCTTATTCAAATCTCCACCGAACCACCTCTTCATCTTCCATTCAAGCCTACTTCTAAGTCTCAAAGTGCTCTTCCTAAGATGATCATACTCTTATAATGCTAACCCTCAACTCAAACCCTATACCTCCTCAGGGATTTTCACTAAGAGAATGCTACTCCTCACTACCCTAACACATCTACCTAAAACACTCACTCAAAAGTTATTGATAGCCTTCTCCAATCACTCATATAGTGACATCCACCCATTCAAGCCTATCACTCCTACCACTTCACCCATGTCTTAGAATTTTCAATCCCACTTGTCACTTCTACCTCTACCATTTAATGAACTCTCACTCAAAGTCATACCAACATACTCTTACTTATCTATTGCACATCATAGGGTCTAATCTCTCTCTCTCTCTCCCCATCTCTATCCCTACATAACATAACTTTTGAACCAATATCATAACAATGCTACATTCACTCCTTCTCATCTACCCTCACTCTCAGTCTACTACTATCAGCATTATAATTTGGACCCGGAGGAACTCATCATCTCCCCCTTTAACGAAACCTCAACTTACTACCTCTCCATGCAAAGTAAGCATGAATACCATCAAGAACTCAAATACTCAGATACTCGAATATTCATTCTTAAGAACAGACTTAGAACACAATATCTAGAGTTTAAACTTTATCTCCAACATCATTATTAGGCACGAATACTATCAAGGACTTGCATACTCAAGTACGTAAAGGCTCAAAAGGAACATCAACTTAAAGATAGGAACTCAACTTCATTATCACAATTCAGGAGCACTCATTCTCTCCCATCACCCATAACTCGTCTACTACCATCAACAATGGCATAATAAGAAGAAGGTCAGTGCATGAGTAAGATGACATCAGGATCAAGAACACCCACTCTCTCTCATCATCCATTACTCCTTTACTATATACAATACTTTTATCAAAACTAGAAAGTTGGATTACTCAAAGGGCTTGGAACGGAGATCATTAGCACGATTGAATAGAAAAAAATCTTATCTGAGGAAATTCATAATGAAGTACAATTCCCTCTTCTATCAAGTCTCACTCTGAGTTCACAGAACTATACATAGTGTAAAACTCAGGTCACATCTCATTCAATATAGGACTGGAAACTCATAGTCCATGGGGTAAGATCAAAATTATTGAATGATATCATTGCTTCTTATTCTCAAAATTCAATATGAACAGAAATCAACATGATGTGTATGGGACTAGGCCATAGGTATAGCAGTCATGCACCAGAAGGGAATAGATTATCATTTCAACTGAAGTATAAAGACTGAATGAGATGGAAAAGAATTAATATCTCATCTTGATCGGCCCATCGCTATCAAAAACTCAAGACTCACCTCGGTCTGTCACCTCTCCATCTCCCTCTTAGCTCTCAAGGTCCCCTTTCTAAATTTGCAAATCAATTCCCTTTCCAAGCGATAAGGACGTACCTCTACACGGTCAAGGAATCGTTATCCACAAGAACCTCTTGACCTCTTCTGTTATATTATAGTTGCATATATAAAATAGCCACTAAGATTCTCTTCAATGATACCACTCTTAGCTTCCTCCTGTCTCTATGGAAATCTTTCTTTATTTACTACTCTTATTGGCGTACACAACCACTTCCCACAACTCTCACAATCTAACCTCCTCTTTTTTTTGCCTGCAGACTCCTAACTTTTGTGCCCTCCATAAACTCATTGGTATAAGACTTAGGCTATCATGGAAAACTCATCATCATTTATCCATAAGCCTCAATCAACTTAGCTACTCGTAACGACAAAGATTACTTACATCAGCCTACTCTATATCGACAACTCAAATATACTCTCTAGATTCCTATAGCAGTTATAATTTAGAGCTTCACACATCTTTACACAATCATAGATACATATCTCAAGCATCTTCTTATCTATTGGGTTATTCTCTCTCACTCGTCTTACCTAAGGGCACTTGTACCCTTCCTAACATCACTTCCTCACAAATTAACGTCTTCATCTCGAACATACACTATGGCAAGCCTCTTAGAGCAAATCTCAACTAAGACTACCACTCTCACGATACTATCTTCTCTTTAATACTACTCCTCAAAATTCAAGCTTAGGGTCTAACATTAACATGTGTATCTGTCACACACCCCTCTAATGCTAACTTACAACTACTAGGTAAAAATTTAGGGAACATAATCCCATTAAAATCTCATAGCGAGTATTCAATAATACATCTCTTCCTTATAACTCAGTATCACTCACCTATTCAATCATATCTCTTTATCTAACTAAGCTCATAACTCGATGAGTCTCATGAACTCTCACTTAAAAGTCATAAGCCTAATTTAGATCTACCATATTGAAAGCACGCTTTTCCCCTATTTAACATCTACACTTCACCCTCAATAGTACGACTACTACAACATATCAACATAGATTTCTTTCTAGTTTGAGCACGCTCTACCACATTCTAATAATAACTCTTTCTCTATACCTCATCATGAAACTCATAGGGTACTTGCGATTCTTTCATCAAACTTATGGAAATTGACTCACCACCTTATTACTTACCTAATAAATACGTAACTCTAACTATAAGCCTCAATCAGCCATCACTCTTGCTATCTCGTCCCTTTTTTCCATCATCATCTTTCTAATTTTGGGATGATTCAATTCTACTCAGAGTTTATAAGACCTCATATCTCACTCTTAGGTAGTAACATTAAACTTTTTAGAGACATAAGCTCCTCTCTCATGGGTAACATCGGAAGAAAGTTTTGAAAATAGGGTCTGGTTACATCTAGAGCTAACTCAAATGCACAATTCATATGAGTAATAATGCACTCTTTCTAGTCAATCAACTTCGCAGACTAGTCGGCTTTTCTCAAGCCTGGTGCAGTCTCTCTACTATTCTGATTATTTTATCGCAGTTGATCTCATCTGTAAGAGTTCAAACATTATTATCTCAAATACCTCGTGGATCAGGCATAGATGAATGATTTAAAGCAATTCACAAATCATTTTAGATTTCTTAGAAAATTGCTTTATCGCACAATTCAAAATTTGAAAGAAGGAAAACTTTTCCTAATGTCCTATAGCCTCCATATTATGGATGTGGTGCGCTTCGCACTAACAATAACGACTCTACTAGACACGTCTTCATAGACTCCCTAGGACACTTGAACTTTATGCTCTGATACCAAGTTTGTCACACCCCAAGAGGGTACCCTAGACGTGACCAGGAATCAGAGACTATTCTAGTCCCCAAGCAAACCACTTGGCCCCATCACATTCATTCAATCAATAAACTCGAGATAATTAGTGGAAGAATAAGGAAAGTAATGGACATACCTCCTCTAGTCTCAAAATAATATTAATAAATAAAAGGGCTAGTGGATAAAACTAACTCAACAAGTTTTAACATCAACATTCGACTATAGTCTATGAAACCTCTATCACTATCAAGTGGTGCCAATGATAGACCCATGGCTACCTTAAAATAAAGTAAAGTTAATCAATTCTAACTCTAAAATCAAGATGAAAATAAATGTAATGATTCCTCCAAAACAGGGGAGGCTCACCAATCAGCTGAACATCTTAGATACTCAACGATGTGCATGTTGACGATCTCTAATCCATATATCTACATCATGAAACGACCAACACCGAGTAAATGTAAAATAACTGAATAGAAACAATATAGACAGAATGACATGGAAATAACATCAACTCAACTCAAGAGGCTAAACTTGTCTCAACTCAGTAGCACATGCAGGTTTAAGAATGAGATCATGCCTTCAAAATTAAACTCAATAATATACAACTCACACCAAATCATTTAAATTTTATAATAAAATAATGCTCCTCAAAAGATACTTTAGTATGCAACTCAGTCAAATTGAATATGCAATTTAGGAAGTTTCTCTAACCGACATCCTCACCACTACCCTCTTTGATGGTGCACAACGAAGACGACGTCGTTTCCAAATCCGTCCTAAACTTGCCATGGTAAAAGAACTACAAGTCTACCTCATGAATCATGATTCATCAGCCCCATCCATCTTTTTGGGACAAGAGTTGCCAGAATGTGCTGCACAACTATTCTACGCTGGCAAACGTAGTTCTAGGGCATTTAGTCTTGCCCAACTTGGTACTCAATACTACTCCTAAGAACATTCTCTTTAAAATTCATTTCAAATATCATCATTCCATCAATAAATATATTTTGAAAATCATTTACATCTTCATCAAAATACTTCCTTAGTGCTCTCTTTTAAAAACATATGCTGCAAAAACCTTTACATAGCATTAAAACTCTTTCTCAAATCAGTTTTTATGCTCAACATTCATATTCATGTAGACTCAGCAAAATATACTCGAAAATCATCCTTACTCAATATACAAAAATAACCATCAAATCCAATTCGAAAAATGCATAAGAAAAATGTAAAGTGTAATCATCACTTAAGGGTTCATGAGCATGAAAACATGAACATATATTCAAACAATTACTCAACTTCAAGAACATCATCAAGATATTATTGTATACAGGAAACTCATTAAGACAAATAGAAACTCAGAAACTTAATTCAAGAATTGGGGTTAAAACTTCTCTCGAACTTAATTTTAAAGAATCAACATGAGGGGAGCGTGGATGAACTCAATTCAACGCTATGAGTAGCCTTACATAACTGGAATGAAGGTAGATGATCAAATTGGCATAAATCCGACTTGAAATCATCAACTCTTCGCTCTTCTCTCTTCTCTCTTCTCTTTTAGCCCTAGGTCTTTTTCAGATACTTAGAACGACTCAAAAATGGGTTATAAACCCTTTTTATTCTTAAAATGACTCATTTTGCTCATATACTAAGTCTAGGAGGGGTTTTGGAAAGGTCAGGAATGCCCCTCACGAAATTTGAAAAAAGTTTGTCTAGGGATGTGGGCTCCATGATGCGAACTGCATATTTTTGTGGTATTTTTCATTGAAAATTCTCCGAATGAGCTTTCTAATCCCGTGAAAATTTTTTGGGACAAAACTAAGTTTTGGTTCAAGGCAGGTGTGCGTTGCACACCTGTCGCGTACCCTCACTAGTTCGCGTTTTCGCATCAAAAATAATGTTTTGATCCAGTTGCTTTGAAAATCAACTGAGATTATTTTTCCACTCAATTGTTCTTGTTGATCGCAAATTCAGCCTCGAATTTCCCATCGGAGCATGGAAAGATGCGTTATATGCATATCTCTCCTCGAGGGGTATTTTGGTAATTTTGCTGGGCCTTACACCCAATGGTCTACCACGCTTCAGGCATGTTTGTGATTCAGAAGATGTAATACTAGTAGATGGTCCCTTTGGGACATCAATCCGAATAGGCACATTCACTGCAGGGATATGTGACTTAGTTATCCCTTTCAAATAAGTAAATGCATCTGACAATTGATTTGCAAGTCGATTATCTTTTGGACCTCCTGTTCACATATGTGTGTTCGTTGATCAAAATGAGATAGTGATGAGACTTTCCACGCAATTTTTTCAATATCTCTTTGGCATTCCTTCTTCTCTCCCCCTAATTGCGAAAAAATTATTTCATCAAATTGACAATCTGCAAATCTAGCAGTAAATAAATCCCCTGTCAACGGTTCAAGGTATCGAATTATGGAGGGTGAGTCAAACATAACATATATACCTAACCTTCATTGAGGACCCGTCTTAGCATGTTGTGGTGGTGCTACAAGCACGTATACTGCAAAACCAAAAATTCAGAGATAAGCTATATTTGGTTCATAACCAAATAGTAATTGTGATAGAGAATATTTATTATAATTAATCGGTCTGAGATGTACAAGTTTTGTTGCATGTAAGATAGCTTGATCTCATACGGTAATGGATAATTTTGATTTCATAAGCAGTGGTCTAGCTATCAATTGTACGGGCTTAATAAATGACTCTGCAATGCCATTTTGAGTATGAACATGAGCTACCAGATGTTAAATTTTTATCCCAATTGATGTGCAGTAATCATCAAAAGCTTGGGGTATAAAAATTCTCCAGCATTATCTAGACGAATAGATTTAATTGGATAATTTGAGAATTACGCCCTTAATTTTATTATTTGTGCTACTAGCCTCGCAAACGCCAGGTTGCGGGATGATAAAAGGCACATGTGAGACCATCTTGATGATGCATCTATTAAGACCATAAAATATCTAAACAGTTCACTATGTGGGTGAATAGGTCCACATATGTCCCCATGTATACATTCTAAAAATCTCGGGATTCGATGCCAACCTTTAGGGTTGATGGTCTGGCAATTAATTTGCCTTGATAACAAGTAGCACATGAAAATTCATTATCCGTTAAGAATCTTTAGGTTCTTTAGTGGATGACCAATTGAAAATTTTCAAGAATTCATCTCATCATTATTGATCCAGGATGACCTACTCGATCATGTCATAGCTCAAAAGATTTTGGATCAGTAAACTTCTGGTTTACGATTGAATACACTTCAATTGCACTAATTTCTGCATAATATAGGCCAAACGATAAAGTTGGTAATTTTTTCAAATGGCCTGAGATACTCTTGGTTATACTAAGGTATTCAATATTCATTTCATTTAGTGTCTCAATATGATATCTATTTCTGCGAATATCTTTAAAACATAACAGATTTCTAGGGGATTTAGAAGAGAACAATGCATCTTCTGCAATAATTTTTATCCCCTTAGGCAGAAAATAATAGCTATTCTGGAGCTTTCAATTATTTTTACACTACCAGATATTGTAGTAACATTTGCTTTTCTTCTAAGTAAAGTAGAAAAATATTTCTCATTTTTAAAATTGCATGAGTTGTTTCACTGTCAATTACACAACTATCTTCGCGATTGATTATTAATCCAAACAAAATTTGAGGCATATTTATTCTTCAAACAGAAAAGTAATAAAGTAAATATTTATTAGACCTCATGCGTATTAATGAACTGTCTTGCATAAATATAATAATAAGAAAGACATGACACAATTTTATTCATTTTTACGGGTTATAAAATTATTTTAAATATTATCAGGCTTATCAATGTTCATATTTTCATCGATATTTAAATTTCATTCTAGGAAGTTTAAGTAGTCTGCTACCTCCAAATGCATAAGTTCCATATTATCTTCAGAAAAAAAGTGTGTCTCTGAATTTTTTGCTCTTTTTAATGAAGTTTGATATAGCTGAACAAGGTGTTTCAATGACCGGCATGTCCTTGACCAGTGCCCCTTACCTCCACATCTGTGACGTATGCATTCTGAATTTTTCTTTGGAAAAGCTTCTAGCTTTTCTTCCTTATTCTGGTCGTGTCTCGGTGCAAGACGACTATCATGATTTTTTCTTTGATCACGGTCACGGCCACGACCATGACTGGGCCATGATTTCTTTCTCGTTGGTTATAATTTGCCTGATTCACTTCAGGGAGTGATGACGAACCAACGGGGCCTACTATCATTTTTTTATTAACAATTCATTAAGTCTTTCAGCAATAAGAAGGTGAGAAATTAATTCAGAATATTTTATAAATCCCATACTGTGATATTGCTGCTACAGGAGCATATTCGCACGAAAAAATGTGGAGTATATTTTTTCAAGCTTATTTACTTCAGTTATTTGTTCTCCATATAAATTCAACTGTGATATAATTCTAAATATTGTTGAATTATACTCAGTTATATTTTAAAATTTAATAATCTTAGATTTAACTAATCATGACGTGTTTGTGGAAGGACGACCAACTTCAAGTGGTCGTATCTTTCTTTTAGATTCTTCCACAATTTTAAGAGATTTTTTATTGTCAGATGTTGTAATTTTATTCCCTCGTCAAGATGGTGACGAAGAAAAATGAAAGCTTTGGCTCGATTTTGACTAGATACTTCATTATCATCGTTAATGGTTCTGCCAGACCCATTGATTCTAAATGCAGTTCAACATCTAGTGCTCATGATGAATAATTTGTTCCAAAAATATTAAGAACAAAAAATTCAACTTTTGAAATGTTAGACATTTTAATAAAATGAAATTCTTACCCTTTTACCTGTTTAAAATAGCTTGAAATGGACAGAGCTTCGTGCTGTTAATATGTTATAAAATAGAGAAAAATATAAGAATATTGAAGTAAAATGAAGACAAATGGAATAATATATAGAGAATACTTTTTATCTCTTCAAGTGTGTATTACAAAGGGTGAATGATAACCTTATTTATAGGTTGAGAAATCACTCCAAAAGTCATCATATTAAATGTCATACTTAATAGATACATTCTTATCCAAAATGGTTCATAAAACTTAGGGAACATGTATACATGAACATAAGGAGTTCATGTAATAACTAAATGGACAATCCACTCATTCAATGTATTTATAACATAACTGAATGTGTTTATCATTTTCTCTTTCCCATACATTATCTCTTTTTAACAATAATTTTATTCTGCAAGTCATTCCTTGCACATTACTACTTATTAATAAGAGAATAAGGCAGCAGATTCTGGTCACAGCTTCCTGCTTGAGCAGCTTCCAGTTCTCCTGTCTGCTTCAGTTGCTTGTTTCTTCTCCTTTATTATATGGGGCCAATAAATAATATTTTGTGGACTTTTTAATTTAATCATTTTAACACAGTTGCATATTGACGTGTCTGCTTCAATTACTTCATAATATTTTTTAGCTGCTTCAATTATAATTTTACAATAATTTTTGAAATATACATAAAAAATCTATTGATGTACATAAATCGACACTAAAAATAATTTATGTTGCAGCCTCTGATGAGCCAACAAAAAATAATTTGTGGGCTTTTAATTTAATCTTTTCAGGGCAGTTGTGTATTGGCATGTCTGCTTGAACAACTTCATAATATTTCAGTAGTTGTTCCAATTATAATTTTACGATATCTTCTAAAATATATAGAAAAAAATCTATCGATGTCACCTAAATCGAGACTAAGAAATAATTTATATTGCGGCTTCGGTTGAGCCAACAAAAAATAATTTGTGAGCTTTTTAATTAAATCTTTTCAAAGTAGTTGTGTATTGACGTGTCTGCTTCAACGACTTCATAATATTTCTTTAGCTGCTTCAATTATAATGTAACAATATCTTAAAAAATATATAAGAAAAATTTATCGATGTTCCATAAATCGAGACTAAAGAATAATTTACATTGGGCCCATGCTAGCACGGGCTGTCACGCCCCCGGAGGGTACCCTAGACGTAACTGACACTCGGAGACTATTGCTAGCCCCCAAACGAACCATCTAGTCTTATCACATTCGTTCAATCAGTCAATAAGTGGAAGACATCAAAGAATGACCTTAACTATTAGTGGGCTACAAGACTACTCATCTAAAGTCCATCACATGAAATAAGATTAAAGAAACGAACTCAGTTTAAAAGTAGAGAAAGGGGAAAAGAAACCCCAACATCAACCATCATCTGTCTGTGTCTATGTAGCCTCTATAACTACTGTCTAAGTAGGTACCATGACAGGCCATGGCTACCACAATTCAAGAAAATAACTCAAAACAATCGGAAGGGAAATACAAATATCCTCTGAATGCAGGGGAGGACTCACTAAGTCTCTGGCTGAAAGTCTGTGAGCCTCAACGATTCGTCTGTTGAAGTCCTCTATCTACTGAATCTGCATCATGAAACGATGCAATGTCAAAGGGCGTTAGTACGTGAAATGTATTGTATGTAAAACGGGCTAAAGTAAACGGTATAGGGAAGACAATATAATATGACATCAGCTCATCAGTTACTCTATCTCAACTCAGGATAAGGAATAGGACACTATAACATCACCATCAATCAAGACTCATACTATCACATCAACATCAGAGTACTATCAACACGAAACCTATCTAGGAGTTTCTCTGACCGACAACCACCACATATGAGTTGGTGATGATACAATGAAGAGATGTCGTTGCCACATCTGTCCAGTACCTTGTCGGGGTTAAGAACGAGTCTACCGGTGGATCCATAAGTCTGTCAAGTCCTCTTTTGAGACAAAGAAAACATCCACTTTCACGGTCCAATCCTCTCCTACGCTGGCCACGTAGTTAACGGGTGCGAGTGGGACTCACTCTTACCCATTTCGGTGTTCAATACTCCTCCTATGACTCGACTTGCTCATAAACTGTCAATCAATCAAGAATTTCCATCACCTAGCCTCTTAGGGCAAGAAACCTCAACTCATCATATCATCTATCAACTCAAAGAGTAGGATCATTCTTTCAAGATTAATTTCAATTTCATTTAGACTCTAAGGACACTAATTTCATCAACTTCAGTCATCCACACGTTCATCTCAGGACCCGGACCATAGCAAACAACACACCTAAATGGTCAAAGCTCTACACATTACCCATAAGTTTGTTCTTGGAGTTTTTAGTTAAGGAAATCATGTAGGGTATACACATAATCATACAATAAATCACTTAAACAATTAACTCAAGTTATGATGATCATTAATTTAAGAAATATGTGTAAAATAATAGTAGTTTTCAAAATAATATTCAAAAATTGTAAACAAGACCCATCACCTATCAACTATCAACCTACTACATTCAACGGGGCACATGGAAGAACAATCACATGTTTTGAGTAGCCTTTACATACTTGGGATGAAGATTATACTAATTTTCTTCAAGAATTTGACCCTCAATCCCTGAACCTTCAAACTCTTTGTTCTTCCTCTCTAAGGAATACGCTTTAGACTTAGGAAAATAATGGGTTTGAAACCCTTCGTATGAATAAAAGGACTTAAAAACACGTTTTAAGACTTAGAATAGGATTGGGAATGACCAAAAGACTCTTCCTGAATTTAAAAGAAAATTTTCAAAAATCATGCACTAGTCCGCGAGCAATAATTCCTTCGAACGAATTTTGAACTTCCCGTCGAAATTTTTTTAAAAAATATAAGTGTCACTCCGCACCCTGTCCGCGTCCCGCCAGGGGCACGGACTAACACTGTTTCCGAATTAATTAGCAAAAATTATTTTTCGACCTGGTTGCTCTAAAATCGGGTCGAGACCATTTTCCCACTCAATTCTCCTCGCTGATCGCAAATCCGGTCTCGGATTTTTCATCGAAGCTTTAAAAGACGTGTTATGAGCATGATTACGTTGTAGGAGTATTTCGAAATTTTACGGGGTGTTACATGGCCTTCGCCACTAGTCTTATATAAAAGCAGAATCACTTTCCATCAATTAACAGTCTAGTTAATCACCTTTTTTTTCTTAATTATTCTTGGACATTAGACATTTTCCCATAAGCATCCCACATCTCATTTGATTTTAACGTTTAACATTTTCATTAAATTAATCTTATTAGTATTAAATTGTTGTAGTATAACCGTTGTGCTTGATCTATATTGAATACTATGTTGATTGTAATAAGAATCACAAAGAAACCTTCGACCGGATTTTACAATTAACATTAGATCCCATAATAAGCTTAATAACTATCTATTTCCTTTTGACTTCCATGGTTTTTCATATGCACAAATAATTTAAATAATCCATTAAGATAGTCATTAATTACCAAATTAAATTGATAATGAGTTATCTTATTTCTTTCATCAAGTTTTGTCAATAACCAACATAGATAAATGGATTTACCAATTAGGAATATACCAGGTAGAGAAAAGATACAAATTTACCAGGTATATTTATTTTATTCCTTTGTTACTTTCTATGAATATTTATGAAACGTATATTATTGTTTTGGCAAATTTTTGTTTATTAAACATCACCTTCTGCTCTTATTAGGCAAATACATAGAAAAAACAATTCAATAAAATTTCAAATAACTTAGTTGAAATCTATACTATACTAAAATGTGAACATCCTTGATAATGTTGTTTGAACTTTTTGTCCTTCATTAAAAGACTTCACTTTAGACACAATAGTCTTTTCACCATTATTTTTAATTATTATATTATTATTTTAATAATATTTAATATTAAATATAATAAAAAAATTAAATAGAAAAAATTTTCTTATTATAATTAAATTCATACATAAAAAATCTTTTTCTAACTAGAATAGACTTGATCTAAAAAAAGAAAAATAAAAAACTTCTCATATAATAAGCAAAAAAAGATTTGAAAAATCATCTACCATAAAAATAAGCACAAAAAAAAGTTAAAAAAAAAAAAGAACACGTTCATGTCAAAGAATTCATTTAAAGGTAATTTAATTTTCCTTAATTATTATATTAATATTTCCCTGGAAACAGTCGCGCTATGTTTTTAAACATAGGGGTCAGGCTGCGTACATCCAACCCCCCTTACCCCGCAATGGACGGGAGCCTTTGAGGCATTGGGGTAATGTTGTTGTTGTATTATATTAATATTTCCATAATTAATTAATTTTTCAATAAAAGTTATTCTATTTCACCATGAGTCCTAATTAATTATATAATAAAAGGTTTCGTCCTAAATATGATAAAATATTATTTCCTATCTTTTTTTATTTATGACTTCTCTATTTTTATAAAAATACTTCAATTTCAATTTTTGATTCATCAATTATTAACAATCAACCATTCGGTTTGTATTTTCTTATTTTACAAATGCAATCAATTTTTTTTCTCGCTTTAATTGATTCTTCGTCCCCTTCATTGATTTGTGTTAAGTGGTGCTATATTTTATTTTATATTTTTTTCGAACTTCAATTTGATTCTCAGGTTTACTTATATTACATACTCACCTTCTTTGTTTCATATTCTTTTCCCTTTTCTTTTTCACTTTTTTGAATTTGAAGAAAATAATATTAATTATTATGCTAGCTTAACTTGCTTGAAAATAATATTAATTGTTATACTAGCTTAACTTGCTTCATTCAGATTATATTATACCCTTAGTTTAGTTAGTTGAGTCTAATAAATTTTTATTTTTAAATTTTTTTCTTATTTTATAACTAACATTTCGCTCTATTTACAAGTTTCATCTATTCCGGTAAAATAATATCTCAAGTAAGGTAATACTTCTTTATTTTGGACAAAATCATTTTTCACTATTTTTCTTAATTTATTATTTAATTTTTTATAATTTAGTTTCTAGATTCACTTTTGGATTAAAATTACTTTATATTTAGAATTCACTTTTGATTTAGGACTATTCTATGTAAATAATTAATAAAAATTTTGACGATCAAATAAAGTATGTAATATAACAAATTTAAAAATAAAATTATGTTGGAAACATTAAACTACTCTTTTTATATTTCAGAATCTTTTGTTACATTAAATTTTAGTCAATTAATTGTTTAATTTTTAACTATTCAACTCTAAGTTATTAGCATATCTATATTATAAG
>JAABOM020007080.1:0-20039 GCA_011800125.2 Solanum clarkiae | reverse complement strand
TCTAACCATATTTCGACTTGTGATCAATCCATAGATACCGATAGAAAATAAATAGGCACTCAAAACAAGTACATGTTTGAGAATCATTAAACAACTCCTTATCAATCTCGACTCCTTTCAATATATCAACAGGAGCTCTGGTCCCTACATGGTAATATCATGTAGGCATAGAGTATACATTAGTACTTGGAATGTACTAAGTATGCGGGGCGCAATGCAACAAATATATAATCCATAATATTTAAAATATATACATATAAGCAATGAATATAATCTCAATATGACATGTATGATCAATTCTTGTAATAAAACATGCATGTAAAACATCTAACTTGCATAATATATATCAAACATATCTAGAAAGAGACCTTAATTGACATAGACCAAGCAGCTACAACTTGGAATCTAAGGCATGACACCCTCTCAGTACAAGTTACCGGGCATGACACTCTCCAGCAAAGTGTGGTCTACTTGCAAAGGCAAACTAAACGTGTAATATGAACTAGATGGATCTACTAGTATAGCAAGAGTAAATATATAATCTTATGGTGGCATATAGTTTAGAGACTGAAGACTTTATATAAGGATTCCTTGAGTCGAGCCTCAATCGGTGCTAAAACTAATCCCATAGAATACTTAAAATAATCATACTTTAATAATAACATGAGTAACATGTAAGAGACATGATAAAATTCCATAAGTAGCTCTTCAACATTCTTGATCTCTACTAGTGAGCCTAACTTGAACATGAGAGCAGATAATAATCATACATGACCTCTGGCCTTGATATGAATGGCTAACAAGAGGTAAAAATTTTGAAATAGGTCTCAACTTTATACTTGTAAAATCATAGATACTTTTCATAAATTCAATACATGCTTGAAAGCCCTTAATGATCATGAAATCACTTGACTTGTAAACATGTAATAGATCATCAACAACTTGAGGATTCTTATCATGTAATTTTATCAAAGACATGGTAGGAAAAATCATGCAATTCAAGAGTAAAACAAATGAGTAAACTCAATGCAAATCAACCCACTAATATTGTAGTAAAACCCTCATTTAGCGTATCTTGAAATCCATCAGAAAAGCTCATAATAGTTAATAGTTCCATATCTCAAATCGTGCATAATCTCAATAGACAAAACCAATTCATGGAATAGGCTTGAAATAGATGTTCATGTATAGTCAATCAATACTTTATGAAACCGCAACATAATTCATGTTCATATTTCCTAATAAGAGATATCCATAAGCTATACAACTTGAAATCATGCAATTTTCATAAAAAGAGAAGGTTGGGATCCATGGGTGAAAGGACCCATGGATAAAAATCCACATTCTTTAAATCTTGAATTTCTTGAAATGAACTTGAAAGAGACTTGAAGCTTGAGAAGGGTTCTTGAGTTCCAAAGTTGAGCTTGAAATCCTAGAATTTGAATAAGAGATTTGATAGAGTGTCAGAGAGGTCCTAGAGAGGGTTTTTTGAGTTATAGAGTTGAAGAATGGCTAAGTATGAAAGATTTCACGTTTAAATGGGCATGGGGCTATTACCCCAATGCCCTTGGATGAAATAAAAAAGCTGAGGAAAATTTTGCACTGGTCAGCGCCCCAGGCGCATCACGGCCTGGGGGCGGACAACCACCAGCATTCAAAAAATAAGTGAACATTATTTTTCACTACGGGTCTTCTAAAATCCAGATTATACCCATTTCCACTCAATATTTTCCCCTGATCAGGAATATGAAGCTGGATTTCTGAAATCACACACGGATTTTGAGATATATGGAAATTACGATAATAGGGCATTTCGAAGCACATAAGGGGTCTTTCAATATCTCTCCCTTGGGAACATTCATCCCCGAATGTCAAAGAAACCTGTGTAAGGATAGTAATTATGAAGATTTCAGCTAGAAAAGAATGCAACAAATACACTTAAATGTCATTTTCAAAAAGTCTCAACATGAATGTCGAAAATCACTATAAACTTTTTACCATAAACATGAATGCATGCTTTGACATGAGGGCTAAAACTTAAGACTTGACATCATAGATAGGACTTGAGTATTTGGTTATCGCTTTTTCATGTCCACCTCGGCTTCCTATGTGGCACTTTTAACTTGTTGATTCCTCCAAAGGACCTTGACGTATGCTACATTTTTGTTTCTCAACCTTTTCACTTGTCTGTCCAATATCTCTATTGGCACCTCCTCATAGGTCAAGTTATCTTCTATAAAACTCACAACTTCTTAGGGCACTATAGCACTTGGGTCACCTACACACTTCCTCAACATAGTCAAATGGAAGAACGGATGAACCATATTTATCTCTATAGGCACCTTCAATTTATAGGCAACCTTACCAATTCTCCTCAAAATTCTATAAAGCCCCACAAACCTTGAGCTCTGTTTCCCTTTCTTGCCAAACTGAGCCACACGCTTCATGGGTGAATCCTTCAAGTATACCCAATCATCAACATTAAAGTCAAGATCTCTCCTTCTCACATCAGAGTAGGACTTTTGCAAGCTTTGAGCTGTCTTCAATCTCTCTCTTATCAACCTTACCTTCTCCAAAGCTTCTATAACCAAACTCGGTCCAACCGAAGTAATCGCATCAACCTCACCAAGATACCTTCCTAAAGTCTTTATACCTTTTTTTGGAACCGGGGTGAATAGAATAGGATGAACTATGGGCCTCTTTCAAAATCAACTCACTCAAGTCATCAGTATTAGGAACACATGACCTACCTTGGTACCTAAGCACACCATCTCCCCCTTGGGAGAAAAATTCTACCTAACCATTCTCCACCAAAGCTTTCAATCCTAGCAAGGTGGGGTCAAGGACTTTTTTTGACTTGACTTCCTCAATCAAAGAAGATTTGAACCATCAACAACCATCACACCGCCATTTTCGACTTCATCCAACCTAACCTCCAACCAAGCTAACCAGTGAACTTCTCTAGCGACCTCCTTGTTGCCAACATCAATATGGGATAGACTACCCATGGACACTCTACTTCGAGCATCGGCCATAACATTAACTTTGCAGGGATGATAGTGCACACTCATCTCATAATCCTTAAGGAGTTCTAACGACCTCCTTTGCCTCAAGATGAGTTCTCTTTGTGTGAACGCATATGGGAGATTCTTGTGGTCAGTAAACAAATCTACATGAACCCCATACAAGTACTGACGCAAAAGTTTCAAAGCAAATGCCCCAGCCGCCAATTCGAGATCATGGGTGGGATAATTTCGCTCATACACCTTTAGTTATCTAGAGGCATATGCTATAATCTTTCCATTTTGCATCAAAACACACACCAAACCAATCCTTAAGGCATCACAATAAACCACAAACCCTTTACCCCTTTCAGTAAAGCCAAAATAGGAGTGGAGATAAGCTTGTCTTTCAAAGTTCGAAAACTCTTTCCATATTCATCAGTCCAAACAAATTTTGCCTTTTTTGGGTCAACTTTGACATAGGGGAAGCAATAGAAGAGAAACCATTCACAAACCTTCGATAGTAACCCGCCAAACCCAAAAAACTCCTAATAGCCATCAAAGTCAAGGGCCTAGGACAATTCCTTATCACCTCCATCTTCTTAGGGTCCACTTTAATTCCATCACTTGATACCACATGCCCTAGGAATGCAACTTCTTTCAACCAAAATTCACACTTTTCATATTCAGCAAACAACCTCTTATCCCTTAAGATTTGGAAAACCACCCTCAAGTGATTCATATGCTCTCCTCTTCATTCTGGGAATAAATCAATATATCATCAATAAAGACCACCACAAACATATTAAGGTAGGATTTAAAGACCTTATTCATGAAATCGATAAATATTGTCGGTGCATTATTCAAGCCAAAAGACATTACCACAAACTTGAAGTGCCCATACCTAGTCCGAGAAGTTGTCTTAGGAATATCACACTCCCTCACCTTCACATGGTGGTATCCAGACCGAAGATCAATCTTAGAAAAGTGACTAGCCGCTTGTAGTTGATCAAATATGTCATCTATCCTTGGTAGAGGGTACTTGTTCTTTATAGTGACTCTATTGAATTGCCCATAATCATGCACATTCTAAGAGAACCATCCTTTTTCTTTACAAACAACACCAGTGCACCCCAAGGTGACTTGCAGGGCCTTATGAAAACCTTCTCCAACAAATTCCTCAATTGATCTTTCAACTACTTCAAATCAGTCATGGCCACATGGTAAGGGGGGAGTAAAATGTGTTGTGTATCAGAAAGGAGGTCTATACCAAAGCATATCTCCCTTTCGGGAGGAACACTGGGAAGCTCATCAAAAAAACATCAAGAAACTTATTGACCACTGGAATCAACTTAATGGGAAGGACTTCAGACTCAATATCTCTAAACCTTACAAGGTTGTAAATTCAACCCTTAGAAATAAAATGTTTGAACTTTAAGACAAGAAATGAATCTACCCTTGACCACCCCACTACAACTCTCCCACTCAAGTATAGGCTCACTGGGGAATTGGAATCTAACTTTATGGATTCTACAATCAAAGGAAGCATGATATGCGTGTAATCGATCCAT
The DNA here is from genome assembly GCA_011800125.2 of Solanum clarkiae. Classification (NCBI taxonomy): domain Eukaryota; kingdom Viridiplantae; phylum Streptophyta; class Magnoliopsida; order Solanales; family Solanaceae; genus Solanum; species Solanum clarkiae. Next base: position 15,466 of record JAABOM020007080.1, on the reverse strand, counting down.
CCCAAGAATATTATCAAAATCCACCATGTCAAGTTCAACTAAATCACAAGATAAGACTTTATACATTAAAGACACGGGCAATCCTTATAGACTCTTTTAGCAATAATGGACTCATCAATAGGGGTAGATACTTCATAGGGTTCAGACAACATTTAAGACACACATTAAGCGTATTGGCAACAAAAAGAAGCAATAAAAGAAAGAGTGGCACCCCGGATCTAATAAAGCATACACATCATAATAAAAAACTTTTAACATACCGATGAAGCACCATGCTAGGTCGAGCGCCCCATAGAGGGGTATGGTTGAGATCATCGACATCCATCACCATAATTTTTAGTAATCCATGGACAATGCCTCAACATATGATCCTTTGCGCCACACCCAAAACAAGCGCTCGAACCAACCAAACAATCCCCTGAATGGTACCTTCCACACTTATGGCATGTAGGAGAAGCTTGAACACTAATACCTTTGCCCTTCCATTGAGCATATGGATGATCAACACTCTTATGGCTCATGTTTCCGCACCAATAGCAAGCATTAGAATACCTCAAGCACTTTCCATTATGATTCCTTCCACATTTTGCGCACCTTGAAAAACTTACCCCACCATTGCCACCTTCAAATTGAACCCTCCTTCTTTCTTCTGCGTAGGCGATAGGACAATACCTCATCTTATGCCCAATATGGCCACACTTGAAGCAACCTTTGGTGCCCACCAAACACCATTCTTGATGCTTCTTGTGACACCCTAGACAAGTGGAAAAAAAGGATCTTTTTCTTTTTGTACTTGGGAACTAGTAGACCAGTAGAAGATAAGGCACCATAAATCGGCCCCTCTTAGCCTTCCTCTCCATCCTCTTGTCCTTTTAAGTCTCAGAGGCACCCACTTGTTGATTGATTTGAGTGGTTAAAACCTTGGCCAATAGCCATAGAGCATTGCGAACCTCCGCATTCGATATGTCACCGTTGGGAAGTAGACCCTCAAGTGAGAGATGGTTACTATCTCATTCACCATTCTGAATATCTTGAGATATATTCTAAAATGCAATGGTTAGGAATCAGTAATAAGCCTTAGGGGATTTAGCTCTACCGTATGACATAGATCATGAAGAAGTGAAACATTTCCTAAGATGCCTCATAGGTTCCTAGTCATAGTTGTGGCACGCTACACAACAATGAATAACACTCTAATCAATATGGTGTGTTGGATTTCTGAGGACCATTAACAAACTAGTGCTCTGATACCAAGCTTGTTACGACCTAAGCCTAGAACCTAGACGTGACACGATGAATGGAAAGTCCGGCCTCTTAGAATATCATGTACACAACCTTGGTTGCGGATGCGAAATAAAATAATAACAAGAGTCACTTATTCAAAAGGGAAGTGGGACTAAAGATAGTCTTTCATAATCATAAAAATATAAGAAAGTCGAGCTAATAAGCATATGCAAACATAGTATCAAATAATACCTCTACTTAAGAATGGAGCGGTGGCAAAGACACTTCCTAGGATCACCCTCATGATAATAAGTACCCAACATAAGAAGAAGTCTCAACATAGCATGAACAAAATAGATATTGTCCTCAGAGTTGAGGACTCACCAAAGTTTTATGTAAAGAACCGAACTACCCACGTAGAGGAGGATGATCAATAGGAGCTCTAGTCCCTAGATGGTAATAATATATGGGCATAGAGTATGCATTGGTACTTGGAATGTACTAAGTATGCAGAGTGCAATGTAACAAAGACATAAGCAATAATATTCAAAATGCATATATATATAAGCAATGGATATAATCTCAGTACGACAAGTATAATCAATGCTTGCAATAAAACATGCATGTAAAACATCTAACTTGCATAATATATATCAGTCATATGTGAGAAGAGACCTTAACCGACATAGAACAAGTAGTTACAACTTGAAATCCAAGGCGTGACAGCCTCTCGGTATAGGTAACCAGGCATAACACCCCCTGGCGAAGTGTGATCTACTTGCCAAGGAAAACCAAACACGATAACCTGAACTAGATAGATCCACTGGTATAGATAGCAAGGGTAAATATATAATCCTATGGTGGCATATAATTGAGACACTAAAGACTTTATATAAGGACCCCTTAAGTCAAGCCCCCGTCTTAAGCCTCAATCGATGTTAAGTCTAATCCCACGGAATACTTGAAATAATCATACTTTAATAATAATATGAGTAACTTGTAAGAGACATGATAACATGACATGAGTAGCTCTTAAACATTCTTGACCTCTACTAGTGAGCCTAATATGAACATGAGAGTAGATAATAATCATACACTATGCCTTGCCGTGACTTGAATGGCTCATAATAGATAAAATCTTGAAATAGGGCTCAAATTGATACTAGTAAAATCATAGATACTTTTCATGAATCCAATACATGCTTGAAAGCCCTTAATCATCATGAAATCACTTGACTTGTAAATCATGTAATAGATCATCAACAAGTTGAGAATTCTTGTCATGTAATTTTATCAAACACATGGTGGATTCATGATACTTATTCAAAATCATGCAATTCAAAAGTAAAATAAGATGAGTAAACTCAATGCAAATCAACGCATCAATATTGTAGTAAAATGCTCATTTAGGATATCTTGAAATCCATCAAAAAAGCTCATAATAATTAATAGTTCTATAGCTCAAATCATGCATAGTCTCAATAGACAAAACCAATTCATGGAATAGGCTTGAAATAGATGTCCATGCATAATCAATCAATACATAATATAACCCCAACAAGATTCATGTTCATATTTCCTAATAAGAAATACCTATAAGTAATACAACTTGAAATCATACAATTTTCATAAAAAGAGAAGGCTGGCTCCATGGGGGAAAGAACCATGGATGAAGATTCACTTACCTTAAACCTTGAATCTCTTGAAATGAACTTGAAGGAGACTTAAAGTTTGAGATGGGTTCTTGAGTTCCAAAGTTGAGCTTCAAATCCTTGAGTTTGAATAAGAGATTTGATAGAGTGCTGGAGAGGTTTTATATAGGGTTTTTTGAGTTATAGAGTTGAAAATGGCCAAATATGGAAGATTTCACGTTTAAATGGGCATGTGAACCCCAATGCCCTTGGAGGAAATAAGAAAACTGGGGAAACTTTTACAATACTCTGTGCCCCAGGCGCATTATGGACCTGACACAGGCACAATTACACTAGTCCTCACCCCAAGCGCATTGCGGCCTGGGCACGGACAGCCTCTGGAATTTGAAAATTAGCGAAAATTATTTTTTGCTACGGATCTTATAAAATTCGGATTACACCTATTTCCCACTCAATTTTGCCCCTTGATCAAGAATATGAAGTTGATTTTTCAAAATCACCTATGGATTTTGAGATATATATGGAAATTACGATTATGGGGCGTTTCAAAGCATATGAAGGGTGTTTCACTTATGCATCTAGATAGCTGAAGGTGCATAAATAAAATTACCCGACTCATGATCTTGAATTAGCGGTTGTGGTCTTTTTTTTGAAGATTTGGCAACATTTTCTATATAGGGTTCATATAGAGGTTGCAATATGTGTTCACTCAAGTAGATCTTACTTTAAGGTAAAGGAGATGGTTGGAACTTTCAATGAGTATGACATAAGCATGAAATATCATCCCGACAAGGAGAATGTCATAGATGGTGCCCTTAGTAGGCTATCTATGGGTAGTGTGGCCCATGTTGATAAGACTAAGAAGTTGGCAAAAGATGTGCACCATTTGGCTAGATTGGGTGTTAGATTGGCTGACTCTAATAATGATAGCATTCATGTCCAAAATGGGGCTGAGTCTTCTATGGTCGTTGATGTCAAAGCAAAGCTTAGATCCATTATTAGTTGAGTCAAAGAGGTTGTTTGCCGAAAAAAAGATAGAGGTTTTCTTCCTAGTGGGAGATGGTGTGCACCGGTATCAAGATCAATTGTGTGTTTCGAATATTGATGGTCTTAGAGAGGTGATTTTGAGGGATGCTCATAAATCTCATTAATTTATACATCCGGGATCTACTAAAATGTATTAGGATTTGAGAGAAGTGAATTGGCAGCATTATCATGACCCTTATTTTAAGGTCATGATGGTACCTGTTAGACTCCGCCTACAGGCAATCCAAATTCCAACCCAAGGTGCCTATTCTAAATCTCTAAAATAACAATACTAGCCATAAATGCACAACCCAAACACAATATTAAAGAGGAACACCAACATATACAAGCCAACCATAAGTTATAGGACCAATGTCTTAATATAAAAGATGGCCACGAAAATAGAAGGAGACTGCAGAATGTATAGTGCAGTTGATGCTCACCAAGGTCTCCTGAATCATTTGGAACCCTTAACTCAGCGACCGTGGCTAGTATCTAGACATGCACCATGAGAAGATGCAGAAATATAGGGGTGAGTACCGATAATATGCACCCAATAGGCATTATAGTCGAGGGATCAAACTGTACATGAGTATAAGGCCCTAATATCTATGTTTGTATGCCCCTCAAACCCCCATAAGCGCAGAGGGTACACCCACGCACAATCAAGGTGTCAAACGGTGCTCTAGTAGAACTCGCGCAGAACGATGTAACTCCTATGACAGAAAGGTCACTCAATCCCAAGTATTGTATCATGTCAAGATGTGACAATTGACTTGGCACCAAATATATAACAATAAGATGAATTCCCCATGGTAGAAACATTCTCCCAAGTCATGTCAAGTCATGACACCCATCCCTGTAATGTATATCATGCTAGGCCATGACACCCGTCCCTATAATTGAAACGACCCCAAAAAGTGCCCAAAATGTGCATTGGAATGCCCAAAATTTTAGATTCCGTATATATCAAAATCCATGCAGATATCAAAAATAAGACTTCATATTCATGTCCAGGGGTCAAAATTAGGGGAAAAAGGGGTCTAACCCTGATTTAAGAGCAAAAGATTAGCAATTATGATTTTTCAAGTGACAAATTCAAGTTAGCATCCCGTGCCCCTGGCACGACGTGCCAAGGGTGCACAGATGAAGAGAAGTTGTCTTTGCATCCTCTCCACGACGCTGAGAGGTGTATTTTCCTGTCCAGTGATTTTTTATGCGGTCCAAGACTTTTAAGTCTTCGGCCTAAAAGTTTGCAAACGTGTTTTTACCTACACTTACATTTCATCCTTATATCAGCCTAAGCATTCCCCAATATCCTCTCAAACACTTAGCCATATTTTTGACTCCCGAATTCAGGTCTCAAACCCTCATTCGCAACTAAGGATTTCCTTCAAGATTCTTCTTCAAGTTTCAAGTCTCCATCTCCAATCTTCACCAAGTTCATCTCCAAGCTAAGGTATGTGGGTTTCTTTTATGGGTTCTTTTCACCCATGATACCTAAGCCTCCTTTTTCTCAAATTGCATTATTAGAAGTTGATTTACAAATGTGTCTTGCTTATTATGTAGCATTACGCAATTCACTGCACACTAAGATAAAGCTATGTGAAAGTGTGACTGTTATGCTATGTTTTGAGCTTTAAATTTTGGATCAATTGTAAGATTTGAGGAGAGGTTTTTGACATATATTGCTTGAGGTTTTGGAAAGGTGTTGATTCATGATTTTACAATGGATTTTCTTGCATGATTTCACTCTAGAATTGCATGGTTTTACACTAGCACCACACACCCTCTAAGTGTTTGATAAATGTCTGGATGTGGTTTCTTGAGGAATTAAGGGTCCAAAACATGAGATATGATATGAGTGACTATATGATGATGAAATGAGCTTGTGTATATGATATATCCTATATAAAGTATTTTATTAGACCATGCCCAATCCAAGTAACCTAGTTGAGGGGTTAATATCTCAAACACTAACGTGATGGGTGCGATCATCACTAACCTTAATGAGGGGTTTGTACCTCACACACTAGGGTGAAGGGTTCTATCATCACTAACCTTGATGAGTGTTTTGTACCTCACACACTAGGGTGATGGGTGCTGTCATCACTAACCTTGATGAGGGTTTTGTACCTCACACACTAGGGTGATAGGTGCTATCATCACTAACCTTGATGAGGGGTTTTTACCTTACGAACTAGGATGATGGGTGTTATCATCACTAACCTTGATGAGGGGTTTGTACATCACACACTAGGGTGATGGATGCTATCATAACTGACCTTAATGAGGGGTGTATACATCACACAATAGGGTGATAGGTGCTATTATCACTAACCTACCAAGGGGTTTGTACTTTGGAAATCTAGCTTGGTCTCTTCTACACTTATGATATCCTATCTGAGCATGAGTTACGTAAGCATGTTTTATTTATGCATTGATCATACATGCTATATTGTTATATTATACCTATTTCCTATTGTTATGCATTTTAATTAAGGTCCCTATCTCTTATTGCATTGTATCCCACATACTTAGTACATTCAGATGTACTAATGTATACTTTTGCCTACATGATGTCAACATGTGGAACTGGTGACCAAGTTTATCATCCTCCTCCTCCACGTGGCTAGTTCGGTACTACTCAAGCTAGTTGGTGAGTCCTCCACTTCTAGGAACTTAGTCTATATTGCTCTTATTATGTATTAAGACACTCTTCTTTACGTTATATATTGACTAAGCGGGTGAGCCCAGTTGCTTTGTCTTGGCCCCCGTTCTATCTATGTATTAGAGGTGTTTGTTAGACATGTTAAGTATCTATGATATGATCTTGACTCTTTGTCTATCATTTATGACATTATCCAATCTTTCCCCTTAGTCACTTTTCCCTATTCTTACTCTTTTATGTCTCTTATATGCTTTCGCAACCAATGATGTGTAATGACAAGTTAAGAGACTTGTTTGGGGTTCCTTCGAGTTTCCCATTCATCATGTCATATCTAGGCCCTAGACTTGGATTGTAAAAAACTTGGTAGGGAGCGCTAGGTTGATAGATCATCAGAGTCCAGCACACCGCGTCGATTAGAGTCCTATTTATTATTGTTAAGCGCGCCATGAATATGAGTAGGAGGATATTAGACGTTTAAGGAAATGTTTCCCTTCTTCATGTTCTAAGTCATGCTATGGAGTTGTGGTAAGATTCCCTCTGATTGTTCTTTGCTGTGCTAGATCATACCAAACACTAGAGGAAAAAGGGCCCAAACTCCCGAGGAGCAGCCTAAAAATGGTGAGCTCTGGGATGCTCTCACTATGCTTGCCTAAGTGGTGGCCAACCAAGTCAATCAAGGGGCCCAAGCCCCTCATTCTACTACCTGAGAGCTAAGGTAAGATACTTGATACGGATGATCATCTAGTGTTCTATGGGTCAAAGGTGGACGAGGATCCATAAGAATTCATTGATAAGGTCTACAGATCTTGACTATTATTGGTGTTGGGCTGAATGAAAAGGCGGAATTGGTAGCATACCAACTTAAATGAGTAGCCGAAATATAGTATGATCAATGGAAGGGTGAGAAAGGAATTGGTCATGTGGTGCTTTAGGAGGAATTTAAATTGGCTTTCCCGAATCATTTTTTCCCTCTGAGCTTAGGGAGGCTAAGTTGGTGGAGTTTATAAACTTGAAACAAGGTGTTATAAGTGTGAGGGAGCATGCCCTCAAGTTTAATCATCTTTCCAAGTATGTTCCTTATTTAGTAGTTGATCCTAGATCTAGGATGAATAAGTTCATGATGGGGGTCTCCGACTTGGAAAGTGAATAATGCGGTCCGCCATGCTAATTAGTGACATGGGTTTGTCTCGGTTGATGACATATGTCCAAAAAATAGAGGAAGAAAACTTGAGTAAGAGAAGGGGTCGTGAGGCCAATAGGGCCCAAGTTTGAAGGGTTCTAATGCATGTTATGAATATAGGGAGCTTGGTCACAAGAAGATAGATTGTCCAAGAAATCGTGGCAAAGGTCGGGGACCAAATGCGGTCCCATTGGGTAAAGGTGGTCCTCAAAGAGCTGCTCCAAGGCACAATCAATTTCATATTTATTCATGAGAAGCAAGGGGTTGGTGAGGTTCTCGATATTGTTGTTGGTATGTTCAAAATTTTTTACTTTGATGTATATGCTTTGATTGATCCAGGTGTCACTATTTCCTTTTTTACTCCCTTTGTTGCCCAAAAGTTCCATGTTGACCCTGAATTGTTGCATGAGTCATATGAAGTGTCTACTCCTATAGGCCTCTATTATTTCTAGGAAAGTTTGTAGAAGTTGTCCTATTTGCATTTTGTATAAATTGTTGCCTTGTGATATTGTTGAGTTAGACATGGTAGATTTTGATGTCATTCTTAGCATGGATTGGTTGCATGCCTACTATGCTTCTATTAATTGTAGAACCTGTAGGGTCAAGTTTCAATTACCTAATGAACCTGTCCTTGAGTGGGAAAGTCAAGATGGGTGGTCAAGGGTAGATTCATTTCATGCATTAAAGCCCGTAAGTTGATCTCTAAGGGATGTCTTTATCATCTTGTGAGGGGTTAAAGATGTGGAGTCTAAAGCCCCTTCCATAGAGTCAGTTCCGATTGTAAATGAGTTTCTTCATGTCTTCCCAAATTACCTTCTCGATGTTCCTCCTAAAAGAGAAATTGATATTGGTATAGACCTCCTCCCTGATACCCAACCTATCACCTTCCCCCCTTTACCGTATGGCCCCGGCGGAGTTGAAAGAGCTAAAAGAGCAATTGAAAGATTTGTTGGAGAAGGGATTCATTAGACTTGGTCAATCACCTTGGGGTGCTCCGATGTTGTTTGTGAAGAAGAAGGATGGGCCCCTTAGAATGTGCATCGACTACTAGTAACTCAATAGGGTCACCATAAAGAATAGGTATCCTCTTCCAAGGATTGATGATTTGTTTGACCAATTGCAAGGGGCTATCTTTTTCTCTAAGATTGATCTTCAGTCCGGGTATCATCAAGTAAGGGTAAGGGAGCGTGATATTCCAAAGACAGCCTTCCGGACTAGATATGGGCATTATTAGCTTGTTTTGATGTGTTTTAGGTTGACCAATACACCAGCCTCATTATGGACCTAATGAATAGGGTCTTCAAACCTTACCTTGATTCCTTTGTTGTGGTCTTCATTGATGATATTTTGAACTATTCACATAGTAGGGAGGAGCATATGGGGGATTTGAGGGTTGTGGTACAAAGATTGAGGGAGGAAACTTTATATGCCAAATGTGACAAGTGTGAATTTTAGTTGAAGGAGGTTGCATTCTTAGGTCATTGTGGTGTTAGGGGATGGTATAAAATTGGATCCTAAGCAAATTGATGTGATTAGAATTTGTCCTAGACCATTAACCCCATCGGATATTAGGAGTTTCTTGGGCTTAGCGGGTTATTATAGAAGGTTTCTGAATGGGTTCTCCTCCATTGCTTCCCCTATGAAAAAATTAACACAAAAGAAGCTTAAGTTTGTGTGGACCGATGAGTATGGCAGGAGCTACAAAATATTGAAAGACAAGCTTGTGTCCACTCCTATATTGTAACTATCTAATGGGCTTGATGGATTTGTGGTGTATTATGATGCTTCCTAGGTAGGTTTGGGGGGTGTGTAGATGCAAAATGGTAAGGTCATAGCCTATGCTTCTAGAAAACTCAAGGCTCACGAAAGGAAATACCCTAACCATGATCTAGAGTTAGCCGCCGTTATGTTTGCATTAAAGATTTGGCATCATTACTTGTATGGGTTGCATGTGGATGTGTTTACCAACTATAAGAGCCTCCAATATGCTTTCACTCAACAAGATCTCAACTTGAGGTAAAGAAGGTGCCTAGAACTCCTTAAGGACTATGACATGAGTGTGCATTACCATCCCGGTAAGGCAAATGTTATGGAGGATGCTTTGAGTCGGGTGTCCATGGGTAGCCTAGCTCATATCCATAGTAGTGATAAGGAGATGGCTAGGGAGGTGCACCGATTGGTTAGATTGGGGGTTAGGTTGGAAGAGGTTGGTGATGATGGTGTGGTTGTTGTTGATGGGTCTAAGTCTTCATTGGTTGATGAGGTGATAGCAAAACAAGATCTTGACTCCTCCTTGCTTGAATTGAAGGCCCTAGTAAAAGAGGGCAAAGCAGAGGGTTTCTCGCAAAGGGGAGATAGGGCCCTTAGGTACCAAAGTAGGTTGTGTGTTCCTTGAGTTGATGGTTTGGGGGAGAATATCCTTGATGAGGCTCGCAATTCTTCTCATTCAATCCACCCCGATTCCAACAAAATATATAGATACTTGAGAGATGGATATTGGTGGGGAGGAATGAAGAGGAACATTGATAAAATCTTTTCCGATTTCCATAGTTGCCAACAAGTCAAAGCTAAACATCAAAGGCTGTGTGCCCCAACCCAAGGCAGAGAGATTCACACTTGGAAGTGGGAGGTGATTACTATGGATTTTGCTATTGGGTTGCGCAAGACTAGGAATGGTTTTGATTCCATATGTGTTGTTGTTGATAGGACGACAAAATTGGCCACTTTCTATCGGTTAAGACTACATATGGTCCTGAAGAGTATGCAAGGTTGTAAATCCATGAGTTAGTGAGGTTTCATGGGGTTCCTTTGTCCATCATATCAGATCGTGGTTCATAATTCACTTCACAATTTGGACGTCTTTTCAAAGGGATCTTGGTACAAAAGTTCACCTTAGTATGGCCTTTTACCCCCAAACAGATGGCCAAGCCGAAAGAACTATCCAAACCCTTGAGGATATGCCTAGGGCATGTGTATTAGAGTTGAGGGGTAGTTGGGATGACCATCTTCCGTTGATTGAGTTTGCCTACAACAATAGCTATCACTCTAGCATCGGTGTGGCTCCTTTTGAGGCTCTTTATGGGATACGTTGTAGATCACCGGTTGGTTGGTTTGAGGTTCAAGAGGTGGATTTATTGGGATTGAATCTGGTTATTGAGGCTCTTGAGAAGGTTAAGATGATTAGGAAAAGTTTGAAAACAGTCCAACGTTGTCAAAAGTCCTATGCCGATGTGAGAAGAAGAGACCTTGAATTCAAGTGGGTGATTAGATTTATTTGAAAGTTTCTCCAATGAAAGGTGTGGTCCATTTTGGTAAAAAAGGGAAGTTGAGTCTAAGATATGTTGGTCCTTAGGAGGTCTTGAGGAGAGTTGTCAGGGTAGCTCATGAATTAAAGTTGCCTAGCAAAATTAATTTGGTTCATTTGGTGTTCCATGTCTCTATGTTGAGAAAATGTGCTGATGATCCTAATGCTATTCGGCCTCTTGATGTTGTGGGTGTTGTTGAGGATAACATGACTTATGAGGAGCTTCCAGTTCATATTTTGGAGTGGCAAGTGAAAAGATTGAGGAACAAGGAGGTGGCATCCGTTAAGGTCCTTTGGAGGAACTAACAAATCAAAAGAGCAACTTGGAGGCCGAAGTGGACATGCAAAAGCGGCATCCTTATCTTTTCCACTCCACTCAAGCCTAAGGTACTAATTCTAAGTCCCCTATGTGATTTCAAGTCTGGTATTTCAGCCCCTATGTCATTCACATTCATTCATGTTTAATTTGGCAAGTTTATAATGATTTACACTTATGTTGAGATTTTGAAAATAGTGTTTTAAATGTAATGTTGCATTCTTATTGGGGGCTGATTTTTTTATGATCACTCTTGTCTTGTACGTCTCTTTTACATTTAGGGACGAATGTTCCCAAGGGGGAGATATTGAAATGATCCAAAAAAGAGCCCGAAAATGTGCCTTAGAATGCCCAGAATTTTAAATTTCATATATCTCAAAATCCATGCACGATATCGAGCATCATATTCTTGTTCAGGGGGTCAAAATTAGGGGGAAAAGGGTCTAACCCCGATTTAAGAGCAAAAGATTAGCAATAATGATTTTTCAAGTGACAAATTCCAGTGATCATTGCATGCAGATGAAGAGAAGTTGTCTCTGTGTCCTCTCCGCAAAGCAAAGAGGTGTATTTTTCTCTCTGGTGATTTTCTGTTCAGCCCAAGAATTTTAAGTCTTGGGCCTAAAAGTTCCCAAACGAGTTTTTACCTATACTTAGTCATATTTCATCCTTATATCATTCTAAACATTCTCCAATATCCTCTTAAACACTTAGCCATATTTTTCACACCCAAATTCTTGTCCCAAATCCGCATCTGGAACTAAGGATTTCCTTCAAAGTTCTTCTTCAAGTTTCAAGTCTCAATCTAAAATCTTCACCAAGTTCATCTCCAAACTAAGGTATGTATATTTCTTTGATGGGTTCATTTCACCCATGATACCCAAGTCTCCTCTTTCTCAAATTGCATGATTTATAGTTGATTTACAAATGGGTCTTTCTTATTATGACATACACTGCACACTAAGATAAAGCTACGTGAAAGTGTGACTGTTTTTCTATATTTTGAGCTATAAATGTTGGATCAATTGTAAGATTTTAGGAGGGGTTTTGATGTATATTTTTTGAGGTTGTTGCAAGGTATTGATTGATGGTTTTACAATGGATTTTCTTGCATGATTTCACTCTTGAAATGCATGGTTTTACACTAATACTACACACCCTCTAAGTGTTTGATAAAATGTCCGGATGTGGTTTCTTGAGGAATTGAAGGTCCAAAACATGAGATATGATATGAATGATTATATGATGATGAAATGAGCTTGTGTATATGATATATTCTATATAAAGTATTTCATTAGACCATGCCCAATCCGGGTAACCTAGTTGAGGGGTTAATATCTTGAACACTAAGGTGATGGGTGCGATCATAACTAACCTTGATGAGGGGTTTATACCTTACATACTAAGGTGATGGGTGCTATCATCACTAACCTTAATGAGGGGTTTGTACCTCATACACTAGGGTGGTGGGTGCTATAATTATTAACCTTGATGAGGGGTTTGTACCTCTCATACTAGGGTAATGGGTGCTATCATCACTAACCTTAATGAGGGGTTTGTACCTCACACAATAGGGTGATGGGTGTTATTATAATTAACCTTGACGAGGGGTTTGTACCTCACACGCAGGGTAATGGGTGCTATCATCACTAACCTTGATGAGGGGTTTGTACCTCACACACTAGGGTGATGGGTGCTATCATCACTAACCTACTAAGGGTTTTGTACTTTTGAAATCTAGCTTAGTATCTTCTACACTTATGATATTCTATATGAGCATGAGTTACCTAAGTATGTTTTTACTTATACATTAATCATACATGCCATATTGTTATATTAGGCCTATTGCCTATTGCTATGCTTTTTGATTAAGGTGCCTATCTATTGTTGCATTGCATCTTACATACTCAGTATATTCAAAGATACTAACGCATACTCTTGAGTACATGATATCACCATGTAGGAACCGGTGCCCAAGTTAATAATCCTCTTCCTCCACATGGCTAGTTCGATACTACTTAAGCTAGCTAGTGAGTCCTCCACTTCGAGTCCCTTAGTCTATGTTTCTCCTATATATATTGAGATACTCTTCTTTACATTCTATTTTGACTATGCGGGTGAGGCAGGTTGCTTTTTCTTGGTCCCCGCCATATCTATGTATTAGAGGTGTTTGTTGGGCATGTTAAGTATCTATGATACGATCTTGACTCTTTGTCTATTGTTTAGGATGTTATGCAAGCTTTCCCCTTAGTCCCTTTGCCCTGTTACTACTATTTTATGTCTCTTATATACTTCCGCGACCAATGATGTGTAATGACAAGTTAAGAGGCTTGTTTGGGGTTCCTTCGAGTTCCCCATTCACCATGTGATGTCTAGGACCTAGGCTTGGGTCGTGACAGTAATGTAATAGTGTTCCTCTTTGCATAGCACCTCTAGGGCAATGTCGGCTTAAGCCTATGCTAAGGTCCAATAAGAACAGATAATCAGAGGTATGTCACCTATCTAGAATCATACAATAGCCTAGCTGATACGAATGATACTTTCCAAGGAAACTATGTGTCGGCCCACTAGTAATGTGACAATCTCCAGAATACAAGGGTAGTCTAAAGGACTAAATCATACAAGTTGTATCTCACCCACAAATAACCTAATAAATCTCGTAGCATATAGCACACATTTGTTTATCTAATTTACATCTCTATTTCTAATTCAGCAGAGGTTCAGTATTATATCTCATATCACGAGTCATGGTGCCCAGTCAGAAGCGCAACAATAATATTTCTCGTAGTATAGCATGTTTCCCTGGATCAAGTAAGTGTAACAAGTGTACAATGGCTAATAGTTCTATAGGAGGTATATATGTGATAGATAGTATAAAATCATTTAACCTAGGGTACATATATCACAATCTAGTCAGTCATAAGTACACAGAATAAACATGAACCGTCCTAGTTGTATCATAGATATATAGAACAACCAGGGCCATCAGAATCATAGCTGTACCAGAACAAGTCTACAGTACCGCATAAGTTAGCAATCAGCCCCATAAGTTGTCATATCTCAATAATATCAAGCTCCACATATACAGAAAGTTAAATCACCCCAAAAGGTGCCCAAAAATATTTCTTGGAAGTGATCATAATCGTAATTTCCATATATCACAAAATTTATGTGTGCTATCAAAAATCTGACTTCTTCATATTCGTGATCAAGGGAAAACATTGAGTGGGAAATGGGTCTAACCTTGATTTTAGAGCAACCGTATCAAAATTTCATTTTTTCAAAAATTCCTTATCTAGAATCGATTCCCGTCCCTAGCGCGACGCTATCAGGACACGAACCTGCTAATGTTTCCCTCCATATTTGGTCCGCATCGTGGACCAAATGCAGACTTGTACATTTTTTTGCAGTTTTGTTTTAGTTCGGTCCAAGGATTTAGGATTTTGGGCCTAAGACTTCCATTGAGTAAAAACACCTGTACTTAGTCATATTTCAACTCCAAATCATACAACACATTCCCCAAAATCCTCTCTAACACTTAGACAAATATTTCACCCAAACTTCAAGTGTCCCAATCTCGTTCCGGATCTAAGGATTTCATTTAAGCTTCAAGTTCTCAATCAAATCTTTATCAATGAAATCTCCAAAGTGAGGTATGTGGGTTTCAACCATTGGGCCCTTCCACCCATGGTGCTCAACCTTTCTTTTTGCATGAATTGCATGTTTCTAAGTTTATTTTCTTATGGGTCTTACTTATTATGAATTTGGTTATAAACTATGTTGGGGTTTCATAAAATTGTGACTATGTAAGCATATTTTGAGCTATAAATCTATGACCCATTATGTGATTTGATGAAGGATTTTGATGTATCTTGCATAAGTGTATCACCACGTGTTGGTGGGTGGCTTTGCATTGGTTTTTCTCACATGATTTCACCTTGAATTTCATGATTTTGCACTAGTATTACACACCCGCCAAGTGTTTGATAAAATGTCCAGTTATGGAATCTTGAGTTATCGAAGCATCATTTGAGTTCGGTCATACACCTGCTAGTATTTTCATTCCTCTCAAGAAAGCTGGGATGAAATCTCAAAA
>JAABOM020007050.1:0-20044 GCA_011800125.2 Solanum clarkiae | reverse complement strand
TATAAAGGAATTTGGTTTAGTATGTGTTTATGTGCCCCTATCGGGCACTGGTCACGACCCCAGGGTGGGGTGTGACATTAGCACCACTTAATAGTGATAGAGACTTCATAGAATAGAGTCGGATGTTGATGTTGGAACTTGTGAGCTAGTTTCTTTCTACTAGCCCTTCATTATATTATTATTTGAGCCTAGATAATTATATGTGCCCATTTATTTCTTATATCTTCTACTGATTAGTAGAATGTGTGAATGGATGAATTGATGAGGCCAAGTGGTTCGCTTGAGAACTAGTAATAGTCTCTGAGTGTCGGCCACGTCTTGAGTCCCCTCCCGGGGAGTGACAAACTTGGTATCAAAGCACGAGTTCAAGTGTCCTAGGGAGTCTGTGAAGCCGTGTCTAGTAGAGTCTTGTTTATAGGTATGTTGTTGACCACACTTGATAAACAGGAGGCTATAGGACATTAGGAATTGTTTCCCTTCATTCTTGTTCTAAATGATGCTATAGAGTTATACTCTATGAAAGTTCTATTCTAATTCATGCTTTGCACATTGCAGAATTGTGATCATGCCTCCCAGAAGAGCCAACAGAGGTAGAGGATGTCCCGCCCGATAGAATATTAATCCACCTGAGCCTCAAGGACATGAGGTACCCATGGAACAAGTTGTCCCGATTGTGCAGCCCTCGTAAGATGAGGTCTGCAACGCTGAGCTTCGCCAGGCTACTCAAACTCTAGCCCAGGCTGTCACAACACCTGCTGCGAGACAAAGAGCGGCCCGACAAGATGCCCAAGACACTTCTAGAGTCCGAGAATTCTTAAGGATAAATCTGCCTGAGTTCACAGTGTCTGCATCCACTGAGGATCCTGAGAACTATGTGGAAGAGCTTCAGAAAGTGTTCCAAGTGATGCATGTGGCCAATGTTAATAGAGTGGAGTTGGCTGCTTATCAACTAAAGGGGGTGGCTGTGATACGACCAGTGGAGGAAGGGTAGAGGGGAGAATGCCCCCATGATGACCTAGGCTATGTTCGAGGAAGCTTTCATTAGGCATTTCTTCCCAAGGGGGAGGAGAGAGGTGAAGGTAAGATAGTTCTTAAACTTGAAACAAGGCTCTATGACTGTACAAGGGTACGGGCTAAATTTCACACAATTATCCCACTATGCTCCGGATATGGTTTATAACATGAGGCGAAGGATGAGAATGTACGTGGATGGGTTGAATAGAGGGCTAAAGAGAGATGGAATGGGAGCTATGCTCGTGAGTGACATAGATATTGGGAGATTGATGACCTTTGCACAACAAGATGAAGAGGAGAGGTAACATGGTAGAGAAGAGATCAAAAGCAAGAGAGCTAAAACATCCAACCATGAGGTTGGAAGAAGGGCAATGGAAATCGATATCCAGCACCATCATCTGCTAGTGCACCTGTACCTAGAGTCAGAAATGATTAGAAGCCCCACAATGTTGGAGCCCGGGGTCTCAGTCCCAAGCTAGTGTGGCTCAAGGTTTATTGGGTAAGCCAGCGTATGGCAAGTGTGGTAAAATGCACTTAGGGAGATGTTGTGAGGGGAGTGATGTATGCTACAAGTGTGGACATGCGGGCCACTATCAGAGAGATTGCCCAAAGTGGCTGACTGGGCTCAATCTTCTATACCATCCCTACCTACTAAGGGTAATCAAAGAGGCACCACTTCAGGCACAAGTGGAGCTACAAACCATTTGTATGCCATGGGCAGTCGGCATGATCAGGAGAACTCCCCAGATGTTGTGACAGTTATGATTCGAGTCTTTTCTATTAATTGTTATGTGTTGATGGATCCTGGTGCCACATTATCCTTTGTAACTCCTTATGTGGCCAGTAGATTTGATAGAACCCCTGAAAGTCTTCTTGAACCCTTTTATGTTTCTACTCCAATGGGTGAGTCTATTCGAGCTGAGAGAGTCTATAGAGCTTGTGTGGTGTCCATCCATTATACGATACTATCATTGATCTAATTGAGTTTGATATGACTAATTTTGATTTGATCCTTGGCATTGATTGGCTCCACGCCTGTTATGCCTCCGTTGATTATAGAGCCCGAACCGTTAAGTTCCAATTTTCGAATGAACTGATTCTAGAGTGGAAGGGTGATTTCGTAGCACCTAAAGGGAAGTTTATCTCATATCTTGGAGCCAAAAAGATGATTGCAAAGGGGTGTATTTACCACCTCATGAGAGTTAAATCTGATGATGTTGAGTCCCAACTATTGAGTCCATTCCAATCGTGAATGAGTTTCTAGAAATATTTCTTGAGGATCTGCCCGGAGTCCCTCCTGATAGGAATATTGATTTCCAGATTGATGTTCTTTCTGATACCCAGCCTATCTCAATTCTACCTTATAGGATGGCCCCCACTGAACTGAAAGATTTGAAAGAGCAGTTGAAAGATTTGTTAGAGAAGGGCTTCATAAGGCCAAGTGTTTCTCTGTGGGATGCTCCTGTCCTATTCATGAGAAAGAAAGATGAGTCTCTCAGAATGTGTATTGAATATAGGCAACTGACCAAGGTCACCATAAAGAACAAGTATCCTCTCCCAAGGATGGATGACTTGTTTGACCAACTTCTGGATGCCTCCTGTTTCTCAAGGATAGACCTCTAATCCGGTTACCATTAGTTGAAAGTAAGGGATTGTGACATTCTAAAGACAGCCTTTAGGACTAGAAATGGCCATTTCAAGTTCTTGGTCATGTCCTTTGGATTGACGAATGCACCTGCAACCTTTATGGATTTGATGAATAGGGTGTTCTGACAGTATCTGGATATGTTTGTGATTGTGTTTATTGATGATATTTTCGTGTATTCAAGAGATGAAGAGGAGCATGCAAATCACCTTAGAATTGTCCTTCAAACCCTTAAGGACCATGAGTTGTATGCAAAGTTTTTGAAATGTAAATTCTGGCTTAAATCTGTGGCTTTTGTAGGCCATATTATCTCTGGTGATGGTATTCGAGTGGATATTCAAAAGATTGAAGCGGTTAAGAACTGGTCCAGACCAACCTCTCCAACCTACATAAGGAGTTTCTTGGGGTTGGCAGGCTACTACCGTCGATTTGTTGAGGGATTTTCTTCCTTATTAGCACCATTGACAAAGTTGACTCAGAAAAAGGTCAAGTTTCAGTGGTCCGACGAGTATGAGAAAAGTTTTCAAGAATTAAAGACTAGACTGACTACTGCACCAATCCTAACCTTGTCTAATGGAACAGAAGATTTTCTGATCTATTGTGACCCTTTCTAAAGTTGGATTGTGATGTGTTTTGATGTAGAGAGGGAGGGTGACAGCCTATGCTTCCAGACAACTTAAGATTCATAAGTGGAATTATCCAACCCATGATATTGAGTTGGTGGCGGTGGTGTTCACACTCAAAATCTGGTGCCACTACTTGTATGTAGTGTATGTGGACGTGTTCACTGACCACAAGAGCTTGCAGTATGTCTTCAGTCAGAAGGAGCTCAACTTGAGACAGAGAAGATGGTTAGAGTTGCTCAAATATTATGACATGAGCTTTATCTACCATCCAGGTAAAGCTAACGTTGTTGTTGACTCTCTTAGAAGGTTGTCAATGGGTAGCACAACTCATGTGGAGGAAGGAAAGAAGGAGCTACCTAAAGAAGTGCACTAGTTAGCTCGATTTGGAGTCCAACTTGAGGAGAATGATAAGGGAGGAGTTAATGTCCAGAATGGGTTTGCTTTATCTTTGGTGGAAGAAGTGAAAGAAAAGCAAGACCGAGATCCTGTCCAACTCCAATTGAAGGAGGCCATCCACAAACAGAAAGTGATGGCCTTCTCCAAAGGGGGAGATGGGGTGTTGAGGCACCAGAGAAGATTGTGCGTCCCAAATGTTGATGGTACACTAGATAGAATCATGGCTGAAGCTTATAGAACTAGGTATTCCATTCACCATGGCTCTACCAAAATGTACCACGACTTGAGAGAAGTCTATTGGTGGAGTGAAATGAAGTGGGATATTACTGAATTTGTTTCTAAGTGCCCGAACTGCCAGCAAGTGAATTTTGAGCACCAAAGGCCATGTGGTTTAGCTTAAAACTTTGAGATTCTGGAATGAAAGTGGGAAATGATCAATATGGGTCATTACTAGTCTACCAAGGTCTCAAAAGATACATGAGTCGATATGGGTGATTGTGGAAAGGATGACTAAATCGTCTCACTTCTTAGCAGTTAAGACAACTAACACTGCAGAGGAGTACGCCGAGATGTACATCCAAGAGATTGTGAGGTTGCATGGCCCCCTTGTCCATCATCTTAGATAGAGGAGCTCAATTCTCCTTCCAATTTTGGAGATTGTTTCAGAAAGAATTGGGTACGAAGGTGAATTTGAGTACAACCTTTCACCCATAGACCGATGGCCAGGAAGAGTGTACAATTCAGATATTATAAGATATGTTGAGGGCTTGAGTCCTTGATTTCAAGGGAAATTGGGATGATCACCTACCATTGATTGAGTTTACATATAACAATAATTATCCTGCAAGCATTTAGATAGCTCGCTATGAAGCTTTATATGGGAGGAGATGTAGATCACCAATTGGGTGCTTCAAGGTTGGAAAAGTGGAGATGATTGGGCCTGACCTTGTCCATCAAGCAATAGAGAAGGTTAAGATGATTAGAGAACGATTGAAGACTTCACAAAGTCACCAGAAATCCTACACCAATGTGAGGAAGAGAGATTTGAAGTTCGAAGTAGATGACTGGGTATGTTTGAAGGTGTCACCTATGAAAGATGTCATGAGATTTAGGAAGAATGGTAAATTAAGTCCATGTTATATTGGACCCTATCAGATTATGAAGAGGATTGGGAAGATTGCCTATGAATTAGAGTTGCCTTCCGCATTAGATGGTATTCATCTGGTGTTTCATGTGTTGATGTTGAAGAAATACTTTAGAGACCCTAACTTGGTAATCCCTATGGAGAGCATCGGAGTTAAGGAAGTTTCACCTACGAAGAAATTCAAATCCAAATCCTCGATCGTCATATTCCCAGATTGAGAACTAAAGAGATAACCTCAGTCAAATTCCTGCGGAGGAATCAATTCATTGAGGAGGCCAAAAGGGAAGCTAAGGAAGAGATGAAAGCAAAATATTTGCATCTATTCATGCCAATAGATAAGTATGTTGAAGGTAAATCCTTACCCTTGATCAAATTGATTATCTTCTCTTGTTGAGTGTCTATTCTCGAGTCCGAATAGAGAATGTTGATAGAAATGAGGAGTTAAAAGATAGATTGATAGATTGAATGTTGAGAGGAGTTTCAAGCCTATTCGTGCCTTGATATCCATCCTTACTCATCATTCGAGGACGAATGATCCCAAGGGGGAGATGATGTAATATCCGATAAAATTACCAAAATACCCCTAAAAGGAGACCTGCGCTTAATGCATCTTCCCAATCTCGAATGGGAAATCTGAGATTAGATTTGTGATCAGCGTAGAAAATTGAGTCAGAAAATGGTCTCGAGCCCACTTAAGAGCAATCGGGTCGAAACATAATTTTTGCAAAATTGATCAAAAACTGTAAGGGTACGCGGTAGGACGTGGCGTGGACCTATCGCGGACCCAAAATAGTGAGGGTACGCGACAACTCCACGAAACGGACCTATCGCGGACCCACACTTATATTTTTTCTCAATTTTTTGACGGGATTGAATTTTTGAAATTTCATAGGTGCGCGACAAATCCACGTCGTGGAACTATTATCCCGACCTGTTCCACCAAAGTTTAAAATTTTAAATCTTTTGAGGAGCTTTCCGTCCTTTTTCCAACCCCTCTTAAACTTTAAACACGACCTATTTAGGTCATTTTGATGAGTATATAGGGTCAATAACCCCATTCTAAGTCCTTTTTTTCACAATACTTGAAAGTTGGGGCTTGAGAGAGAGAAGAAAGAAGAACGTGAGATTGGAGAGTTTTTGACGGGTGATTTGAGGAGCTTTATCCCAGGTATGTAAGACTAAACGAAAATATGAGATTGTTCTCTCATATGTCCCATAAATGATCTTAGATGAGAGTTGAAGGTTCTTGAGTTTAAATGCATGATTCTTGATTATTTTCTTAAAAAGATTATTATTTTTACATGTATGTTCATATGCTGATGATCATCATAAACTTTTTTCTTGAATTGAATATTTTTACATATCATTGCATAAACCTTACTTATTATTTTCTTAAAGATTACATGAAAGAAGATACAGATTGAGTCTAGAGCCTTGAGTGAGAATTTTGATTGTGATTGTGATTGTGAGGTGAGAATGATGATGAGTTGATAGAACTTGATAGCCCCTTGAGTCTCTATAAATAAACTCTAATGATTTGTCTGCATGATTATTCCCTAATGATTGTTCTAAGCCTTGAGCTATTGATTGAGATGTTGATTGCTGAGATGATTAGAGTTTCTATGAGACTGACTGAAAGATTGTACCTCCAAGAGGCTGATCGAGATGACTGGATTGAGATAGTTTGATTGGATGGATTGTTTTATGAGCATCAAGTCATGAGAGGAGTATCGAGCATCGAAAGAGTAAGAGTCAAACCAACTCCTACTCATCAAACTACGTAGCTGAGCATAGGTAAGGGTTAGGACCACCACATCATACTGTGTTGAGGTCCCCTCTGATTAGAAGTCCCTGAAAACAATAAAGGACTTATAGATTTGTTGTCTCCATTTGGATTTATCCTTATGGTTTTGATTCATTCTCTACTTGATAAGTACAGAACGGTTGTGCAACATCAGGGTGATTATTGTTCTGGCTCATAAGTGATTGTTGTCGGATAAGATAAACTCCTAGAAAGTTTCTACTTTGAGTACTTTGAGTCGAGATGAGATGAGATGAGATGTGATAGGATGAGTTGAGTTGAGTTCCTTTGAGATGAGTCCCTCTGAGATGAGTTGATTTGATTGATGAGTTGATTGGTTGATAGGTCACTTGTCTACCCTTTATTCTTTCTTTGGATAGACATTTGACATGTTGATTGACTTCTATATTGAGTTGATATTGTTTCTATATTATTCTACCTGTTTCGATTTCACTCAACTATTTTACATACCAGTACATTCCAAGTACTGTGGTCCCTTTTTGGACTGCATCATATTATGATATAGATATGCAGGATAGAGGTCATCAGCAGGCGAATCATTGAGGATCTTCAAGCGTTCAGTAGATTGGTGAGCCTTCCTTACTTCGGAGGATTTATTACATTATTGTTCATCATGCTTTAGAGTTAAAGTTGCTTATCTTTATGAGTCTGTCATTGGAACCACTTAATAGTGACAGAGGCTTCATAGGCAAGAGTCGGATGTTGATGTTGGAACTTGTGATCTAGTTTCTTTCTACTAGACCTTCATTATATTATTATTTGAGCCTAGATGATTAGATGTGCCCATTTATTTCTTATGTCTTCCGCTGATTAGTATAATGTGTGAATAAACGAATTGATGAGGCCAAGTGGTTCTCTTGGGGACCAACAATAGTCTTTGAGTATCAGCCACGTCTTGGGTCCCCTCCAGGGGCATGATAATATTATCTTAAATCGATGATCATCATATTTTAAATTACTATTTATATGTATTATTGATTGATTATATGCTCACTCTATAAATTTTTTCTTGTTAAAGATAACAATAATGAACTTAGGGTGATGTCTAGAGCCTTGACTGTTTATGGATGTGTTGATTTCTATGGTCTGAGTCTTGAGATGATTGTTGTGATGGCTGAAGTAGATGAAGTTAATATTCTTGAGGTTTAAATAAGATTGATATAGAGTTTGAAAGGAAGAATCTACTCTTGAGTTGATAGAATGATAGATGAGGTGAGGTCCTTACTAGAGAGGGGGTTGGTTGTATAACCAGCCTGATATTGATAGACTTATGAGCATATCAAGTCCTGGGAGGAGTATTAGTACCGAAAAGGGTAAGAGTGATTCCCACTCACACTCATTAACTATATGACCAGCGTAGATGAGGATTGGACCGTGAGCACAGATGTTTCCTTTATCCCCTAGAGGACTTGACAAACTTCTTTGGGATCCCCGATAGACTCGCCCTTTACCCCGACAAGATACTGGATGGATGTGGCAATGACATCTCTTCGTTGTATCATCACTAGCTCATAGGTGGTGGTTGTCGATTATAGAAACTCCCATATAGGTTCTTTGTTGATAGTACTCTGAGGTTGATGTGATTGTGTGATGTCTTGAAGGATAGTAATGTGATAAATTCCTGTCCTTTACTCTGAGTTGAGGATGAGTGATTGATGAACTGATGTCATATATATTGTTTACTTTCTCCTTTTTACATACAGTACAATCCATATAATAACGCTCTTTTGGCGCTGCATCATTTTATGATGCAAAATTTGTAGACAGAGGACTTTAGCAGGCTAATCGTTGAGGTTCGCAGATCTCCAGACAGAGACTTGGTGAGTCCTCCCTTGCTTTCGTAGGACATGTTTATCTTTTCTCTATTTCTATTTATTTCATTAGACTGTGATAGCCATGACCTATCATGGTACCTTTTTAGAGCTATAGAGGCTTCATTGACATAGACAATCGATATTTTGAGGTTGGGATTGACATTTTTCCCACTCCTTATTTCTACTGAGTTGCTTATATTCATACTCATTATGATAGTGATTGTGATAGCCCACTAATAGTCTGTTATTCTCTTTATCTCTTCAGCATATAAGTTGATTGAATGAAGGCAATGAGACTAGATGGTTCACTTAGGGGGTAGCAATAGTCTCTGAGTGCCAGTTACGTCTTGGGTACCCTCCCGGGGCATGACAAACTTGGTACCCGAGCACGAGTTCAAGAGTCCTAGGTAGTCTATGAAGCCGTGTCTAGTAGAGTCCTTATTATTGGTGTGAAGAGCCCCACATCAATAATTTGGAGGCTATAGGACATTTAGGAATTGTTTCCCTTCTTTTAGTTACTAAGTCCGTGTGATAGAGTCAAAGCCTATAAGATTTCTTTCCTAAATCGTGTTTTACGTGTTGCAGACTATGTCTTCTAAATGCACCAAGGATTTGAAGGATACCATCAGCACTGAGAAACTTGAGCCTACTACTCAGTTTGTCGGGGATAATCGATGGGTAAAAGAGGACAAGGAAAGTGAGATGGAGGAAGCTTGGGGTGAGGAGGGAAGTAGGTTCCCCCATCTGCAGATACCTTGGAAGTATATGTTACACTGGTGACTGCACCCATGTCCAATGGTAGATATAATTTGAGACCGAGGAGAAATCAACCCTTTAAAATTCGAAAACCTTCATCTCGAGGAATTATGACTCGGAGCGTAAAGGAAAGCCACCATTTAGAAGGTGTGGCAGAATTCATTTAGGGTGGTGTCGATTGGGACCCAATGGCTGCTTCAAGTGTGGACAAGAGGGTCACTTTCGGAAGGATTGTCTGAAATGGGCTAACCAAGACCAACTCTCTAGGTCTATGCCATCAGTTAAAGGGAATCAGAGAGATGCTACTCCTAGTGTGAGTGAGGCTGCAGACCAGTTATGTGCTGCAATAGTTGCCAAACTCAATGCTCCGCGAGGTTGTGACAGGTATAAGTTAAATCTTTGCTTGCTTTTGACATTATACATGATAGAAGCGTTTATGTTTCCAAGAATTTTAATGTTGCCAACTAAGAGTGAGATTTGAATTTTGGTAAAACCTTAAGTAGAGTTGTTACCCTGAGCTAGAAAGATAATGAGGGAGAGAAGGAGACTGGGTAAGGAGAGTGGTGATTGATTGAGGCTTATAATTAGAGATATAGATCCATTAGGTAACTAGTGAAGGGATGAGTAGATGACCATAGGCTTGATAAAAGAGTCGAAAGTATCCTATGATTGTCACAATGACATGAGGTATATATAGAGAGAGTTAGCGTCAGAATGTGCTAGAGCATGCCCAAACTAGGAGGAAGTGTATGTTGACATGTTTTAGTATTTATTCTATTGAGGGTGGAGTGTAGGTCTTGAAGAGGGGGAAAGAGTGTTTCCAATGTGATAGATCTAACTTAGGTTTATGATTGCAAGTGAGAGTTCATGAGACCCATCAAGTTATGAGCTTAGTTAGATAAGGAGATATGACTGAATAGGTGAGTTGTACGGAGTTCTAAGGGAGTGGTGTGTTGATTGAATACTCGCTATAAGATTTTAGTGAGATTATGTTCCCTAAATATTTCTCTAGTAGTTGTAAATTAGCGTTAAAGAGGAGTGTGATAGGTGCATATGTTAGTACTAGACCCTAAGCTTGAATTGTGAGAAGTAGTACGAAAGAGAAGATAGCATCATGAGAGTGATAGCCTTAATTGGAGATTTTCTCTTAGAGACTTTCCATAATGCATGGAGATGTTAATTCGTAAGAAAAGTGATGCTATGGGTAGGGTACAAGTGCCCCTTAGGTGAGATTAGTGAAACAAGGATAGCTCAATAGATAAGAAGGGACCTGAGATGTCTATTCATGATTGTGAAAAGATGTGTGATGCTCTAAGTCATCACTGTTATAAGAATCTAGAAAATATCTCTGAGTTCAATGTGAAGTAAGTTGAGGTACGCATTCTAGGTCATCTGGATCAACTAGGTTGATTGGGGGTTTTATGGATAGATGATGAGGAGTTTCCCGTTATAGTCTAACTCTTATATAGATGGGTTCATGAGAACATAGAAGCTAAGTGTTAGCAGACAAAAGAAGAGGTTAGATTACAAGAGGCGTGGGGATTGGTTAGGTACGCATAATAGCAAATATAGATAGACCCCATAGAGGCAGGAAAGGAGCTAAGAGTGATATTATTGAAAAGAGTCTGATAGTTATATATATATATATATATGTGTGTGTGTGTGTGTGTGTGTGTGTGTGTGTGTGTGTGTGTCTATGACTTAACAGAAGAGGTCAAGACATTTTTATGGGTAGTTATTCCTTCACCGAATGGAGATATGTGCTTATAGCCTAGTAGGGGAAATTAATTTGCAACTTAGAGAGAGGACCTTGAGAGGTAAGAGGAAGATGATGAAGCCGTAGGCCGAAGTAGATCTTGAGTTTGATAGAGATGGGTTGATCGAGATGAGACATCAATTTTTATCATATTCTACGTTCCTTATTCATCTATTGAGGTGATACTCTCTTCACGTTTAGTATGCGACTGCCACACCTATGGCCTAGTCCCATACACCACTTATTGATTGTTACTCAAGTTGGGAGGATAAAAAGCGATAAAGTCACTCATCAATTTTGATCTTACATCCATTGATCTGAGTGTTTCCACTCTTATGTTAAATAAGATACGACCCGAGTTTCATATTATGTATAGTTCTATAAACTCTGAATGAGTCTTGATAGACAAGAGGGATTGTACTACTTTACAAATTTCTTCAGATAAGATTTCTCGATTGAGTCATGCTAATGATCTTTCATTTCCAGCTCTTTGAGTAACCTAGCTTTCCAATCTTGATAGGAGTATTGTCGAGGATAGTAGACGAGTTATGGGTGATGGGAGAGAATGAGTGCCTCTGAATTGTGATAAGGTAGTTGAGTTCCTATTCTTGAGTTGATGTTCCTTGTGAGCCTCTACGTACTTGAGTATGCAAGTCCTTGATAGTATTCGTGCCTAATATTGATGTTGGGGATAAAGATTGAATTTTATATATTGTGTTCTAGGTCTATTCTTGAGAATATGTATTTAAGTATCTGATTATTTGAGTTCTTGATGGTATTCGTGCTTATTTAGCATGAAAGGTAGTAGTCGAGGGTTCACCAAAGGGGAAGATGATGAGTTCCTCCAGGTCCAAATTAGGATGTTGATAGTAGTAGATTGAGAGTGGGGGGATAGATGAGGAAGAGTTAATGTAGCATTGTTGTGATATGAGTGTTAAACTTGTGTCATGCAGGAATAGAGATAGGGAGAGGGAAGAGACCCTATGATATGCAATAGGTAGGTACGAGTAGAGTGTGTGGGTGTAACTTTGAGTGAGAGTTCATTGAATAGTGGAGTAGATATGTTAAGTAGCCTTGGAGATTTTAAGACATAGTTGAAGTGGTTAGAGTGATAGGCTTGAATGTGTAGTTGTTGTTACGTAAGTGTTGATGATAGACTATTGAAGACTTCATGATGAGGGATTTAAGTAAGGATAATAGGGGGGTTATTAGTGAAGAGGACGAGTGATCTTGTGATATAAGTCCTGCTGAAGTTTAGAGTTGATTATTGAGGATTAGCCTTGTAAGAATATGATCATCTCATGAACCACACCTTGAGGCTTAGAAGTAGGTTTGAATGGAAAAAAAGGAGGTGGATAGATGGAATTTGGAGTAAGAACTATAAGCTTAAGTTGATAGAGTATGAAAAGGGAGTACAATTGAGAAGAGGTGCTAAGCTTGAGAGTCGAACATAGAGTTTTATGTATTGATGGTCCCATTCTCCATTAGAGTTGATGGCTTACTTCTTGAGTTTGAAGGACTGATTGTTGAAGTTTTTAAGCGATTCAAATTGATTGAGTTTGTCGTTCCATTCGTGCTTGATGGTGAAAATTCTAAAAAGAATATCTCTACTCTTGATCTGAATCCATTTGTCTATTCTGAGTGACTTGTGATTGCCCAAATTGATTGATTGATTATTGAAACGAGTCTTGATTGCCATCCATGCCTGACGATAAGAATGTTGGAGGAAATTTTCTAACCTTTAACTAAATTGATTGTCTTTTATTGAGTCAGTTGCCTATTCCTGAGTCCGAGTAGAGTTGGTTGTTGATTGGGATAGGATTGAAAGATTGATTGACAGATGTGAATGTTAAGATAAATTCTGAGTCTATTGGTGCCTTGATATCTATTTTTACTCTTCATTCGAGGAGAAATGATCCCAAGGGGGAGATGATGTAACACCCCATAAAATTTCCAAAATGCCCCTAAAATGTATCATGAACACAACGCATCTTCCAAAGCTCCGATAAGAAATCTGAGATCAAATTTGCGATCAGCATGGAAAATTGAGTCATAGAAGAGCCCTACACCTTGAAGGTTTCTTGGAAAATCCCTACACCTTGAAGGTAATTGTAAGTAAGTTTAATTATGTGTTTAGTATGATATTCTTATGAAAAACAAGACACTATGTTGGTTAGGTATATGCTGAAACTTTTGGACAGCATGTATTCTAAGGGTTGTTGTATGCTCTTCTTGTTTATTTGGGAACTTTCCTCTTCGTGGTTGTCTTGATTATGAAAGAAGGTTACTTTTATTAATTTGTTTCAGTTCTATAATGATGTATAAAGGTTGCTGCACTGTCTGGTTATACGTAAACAATCGAGGTTTAACATGTTATCTTAAGTGTGTTGTTTGTAGAAATTGTGGGTTGATTGATTGAGGACTATGGTCTCACGTCCTACACCTAGTTTGAGGACTATTTTTGAACTATTTTAGGACTGGTTTTATGTGTATATATGGTGGGGGCTATTTGGTTAAAGTTGGAACAAGTTTGGAATTATCGACGTCGAAATGTAGCGAAGGGATGAAATATTATGCCGCCTATTTTTATGTTGTGTAGAACTGTTATGTGTTATACTTTATGGGCTATTGTAAGATTGTTATGGCACTAAAACATGTTGCATATGATATGTATATGAGAATGTGTATTAGAAAATATGATTAGGGGCGGAAAGGTTGAAAGAATACGTTCGGGTTTATAATTATAAGCTTGTTGTCCATGTGTTATTTTTTTATGAGATTGGGCTGCCAAGATGTATCTATTGGCTGCTAATGCTAGTTTTATCACCTACTATACTGTATACAAATATTTTGAAGAAGGGAAGGTTATCTCTAGGTAATAGAGAGGTCGTACAACGAGGTATGTAAGGCTACTTGATTTCGTATTACTTGGCATGAAATCTAGATTCTTTCTTGGCACATAAAGGCACTTACCAACTCCGACACAACTATTAACTATGTCTCCATTCTTTCACATGTTCATGTACTCCCATACATAGTCACCTTCAAATCTACATATATACATGGATACCAAGATACATGGGTTCTTGTTGCTAAATAAAGTTCATGAGTTGTTTCATCTCATACACATTTCATTATTTGTGTAACATACTATTTTCATTGTCATATTTTCTTGTATGATTACTTACATGTCACATGCTACATCTACAGTCCTACAGTTTCAATATTATGACCACCAAAAGAATCATCTGAAAAGTAATTATAAAGTATATTGCCTATTGATGGTTGGTAAGCCAAGGGGTAGAAGAATCAACTGGCCAAGGTCGATCCTATCACGGGGGTAGCCAAAGGGGTGAAAGGAAAAGCCTAGCCAGGGCCGATCCCGATATAGATTTACCACTGATCAGCTGATCATTTGTATTTTATGTTGTGCAAAGATTATACAGTAAAGGTAAAGTATTAAAAAGAACATAAAGTACAGGATCCCACAGTATAACTACAGGTGGTCTCTTATCCTGCATTAGTGCATAGTTTCATTTGAGTTGTTACCTCATATACAGTATTTCCTGCATTACATATTCAGTACATTATGTCATACTGACGTCTCTTATAGGGGACCTGCATTTCATATTGCAAGTACAGGTACTAGTAGATCCCCCACCAGGAGTACAGGATATCCAGCTGATGTTACCAAGCTCCAGGTTACTTCAGAGCTTTGTGTGTCTACAGCTTATATTTTTGTATTGTATAGTTAGTCGAGATGGGACCTGTCCCGACCCTTATCAGATACTTTTCCTTATCTAGAGGCTTTGTAGACTATGTAAATTAAAGTGTGGTCATGTCTCATACTTTAGACAACGTGGCCCCGACGGCCTAGCCATATGCATTTTCTTTTGGCTTATTATTACTGTTTACTTTCTTAAAGGCATATTGAAAGTAGAAATCCCTTATAATATATATAGAAAGCGCATGGATACAGGTTGGTTCTCTCGAGCCTTATCGGCAATGGGTGCCAGTCCGCCTTAATGGGACTTTGGGTGAGACCAAAATGGTATTAGAGCGGGTCATCCTAGGGAGTCTACAAAGTCGTGTTTATGTAGAGTCTTATTTATCGATGTGTTGTGCACCACATTTATAAGCAGAAGGCTATGTGTCATTTAGGAGTTGTCACTTTCTCTTCGTTCTTTAGATTGTGTCATAGAACTAAGTTTAATAGGTGGATTGTGTCTAGCCCCTAAATTGTTTTGTACAGCAAGTATGCCAGAAACCAGGAAAAATAAAGGTAAAGGGAAGGAATTAGAAGTGGTGGTTCGCATACCTAGTTGGGTGAAACAATGAAATGAGGCTCAAGATGAGTCTTTGTCACAGACATCTCTAACTTTTCCAGCTCCTGATGAACCAGGTAGTGAAATTCCCCTAGAACCACCTATCGATGCTATTGTGCAGGATCTGAGAAATGTAGTCCATCTATTAACTCATATAGTTGCTGGCCAAGGTCAAAGATAGGAAGGTCAAGTTATAGGTGCAGATGGTCCGAATAGGGCAGCTAGCACGAGGATACTTGACTTCCTAAATTTGGACCTTCCATCGTCCACTGGGTCAGATCCTAATGAAGATCCCCAAGACTTTGTTGATCAAACTCAATGCACTTTAGATGTTAAGCATGTGAGTGGTACAGAAGTTGTTGAGTTAGTGACATATAGGTTGAAGGGTGTGGCTATATTATGGTATGAAGCTTGGAAGCAATCTAAGGGTATCGATGCACCTCTAACTACCTGGAAGGAGTTCAAAGAGGCATTTTTTGACCATTACTTGCCATTAGAGATCCAAGAGGCCCATGCAGCTCAGTTCTTGAATCTCCATCAAGGAAATATGAGCGTGAGGGAGTATAGACTTCAATTTAAGCCCCTGTCCAGGTATGCTCCTAATGTAGTTGCTACTATGGCAGGTAGGGTTCATCGATATGTCGAGAGACTAGATACGTATCTGGTTAGAGACTGTACCATTACTTCCTTGAACAAAGACATGGATATAGTGAGGATGCAAGCTTTTGCACAGAAATTGGAGGATCAGAGGCAAAGAAGAAGGACACAAGAGTTGGAAAAGGGGCAGGCCAAAAGGGCCAGATCTACGGGGCAGTTTACATCGTCCCAAGGTGAGCTTAGGCCTCAATGTTTTAATAGACCGCCTAGGACATCATCCTCCTACACTGCAGCCAGTGCTCCACCACAACTTCAAGGGTCTAGAAGCAATTAGTTTGGTCAACGAAGTGAGGGACAAGGTGCATAGACAATAGGATATTCGACAGGCCAACAAATGACTCCTAGGCAGCCTTATAAATAGTGTGGAAGAATTCATTCTGGTATATGTCGTGTTGGGATAGACACTTGTTGTTGGTATGGTGCGCCAGGGCATATGATGAGAGATTGCTCGAGGAGACCTATGGATGATGTAACATAATCTACTGGGTCAGCTGTTGCATCATCATCGTCAGTTCCTTCAGTAGGTAGGGGTCAACAAGCACCTATAGGTCATGGTAGAGGTGTTAGAGGGGCAGCTAGCTCTAGCAGAGTCCAGAATCGTGCTTATGCTCTGGGAAGTCGGCAAAATTTGGAAGCTTCACCCAATGTGGTCATAGGTACATTGTCCATCTTTTCATGTAATGTATATGCATTAATTGACCCTAGTTCTACACTATCATACATCACTCTATTAGTTGTTAGGAAGCTTAAGAGAACACCTAAATTATTGAACAAAGTATTTGAAGTGTCTACACCAATTAGTGAATCTATTATGGCTCAAAGGATTTATTATGACTGTGTAGTAACTGTTTTTTACCGTGACACATTGGCTGACCTTATTGAGCTATAAATGGTGGAATTTGATGTTATAATGGGTATGGATTGGTTAGTTTCTTGCTATGCCACCATGGATTGCCAAACTAAAAAAGTGTACTTCTACTTTCCAAATGAGGCAGTTCTTGAATGGGAAGGCAATATTGGGGAGCCAAAGGGTAAGTTTATCTCTTATTTTGAGCCAAGAAAGATGATATCTAAGCGGTATATATGTCATTTAGTTAGAATAAGGGATATGGAGGCAGAATCACCAACTCTTCAATCAGTTCCAGTAGTCAATGAATTTGTGGATCTGTTCCCTCAAGAATTTCCAGGCTTACCTCCAGAACGAGAAGTAAATTTTGGTATTGAGTTACTTCCAGGCACTCCACCTATTTCTTTCTCTCCATATAAAATGGCCCTGGCAGAATTGTGTGAATTAAAAAGCAGTTAAAAGACTTACTGGAGAAGGGTTTTATAAGACCCAGTGTGTCCCCTTGGGTGCACTAGTGCTATTTGTATGCAAAAAAGATGGCACCTTGAGAATATGTATCGACTATCGACAATTGAATAGGGTAACAATTAAGAATAAATACTCCCTCCCTAGGACTGATGATTTATTTGATCAGTTACAGGGTGCCAAATGCTTTTCAAAAATTGATTTGAGATCAGGGTATCACCAACTTAGAGTGAAGGAGAAAGATATACCTAACAAAAACTTCTTTTAGGACACGCTATGGTCACTTTGAATTTTTTGTTATGTCATTTAGGCTAACGAATACACCAACAGTTTTTGTGGATCTGATGAATAGGGTATTTAAGCCATTCTTGGATGTGTTCATAATAGTAATTATAGATGACATTTTGGTATATTCAAGACCAAAAGAGGACCATGCAAATCACTTACTACAGGTGTTACAAGTTCTTCGTAATCGACAGTTGTATGCCAAGTTTTCTAAATGTGAATTTTGGATAAAATCAGTTGCATTCTTGGGTCATATTGTGTCCGTTGAGGGAATAAGGGTTGATTCACAAAAGATAGAGGTTGTGAAAGATTGTCCAAGGCACACAACACCCACGAAAGTTCGTTGCTACCTAGGATTGGAAGGTTATTACAGGAGGCTTGTTGAAGGTTTTTCTTCTATTTCTACATCTCTAATAAGTTGACACATAAGGTAACCAAGTTCCAATGGAATGATGCATGTGAAAGGAGCTTCCAAGAGTTGAAAAGCAGACTAACTTCTGCACCTGTGCTAATACTTCCAGATGGCACCGAGGGGTACGCAATGTATTGCGATGCTTCAGGAGTTGGCTTAGGGTATGTACTTACATAGCATCGTAGGGCAATTGCTTATGGCTCCAAACAACTATGACCACATGAGAAAAACTATCCGACATATGATCTTGATCTAGCAATGGTTGTGTTTGCTCTGAAAATATAGCGCCACTATTTGTATGGGGTTCACGTTGACATATATACTAATCATAAGAGTTTGCAGTATATTTTTAAGCAGAAAGACCTAAATTTAAGACAGTGGAGATGGCTAGAGCTAATAAAGGATTATGACATTATATACTATACCATCCGAGGAAGGCAAATGTGGTAGCCAATGCTCTGAGTCGTAAGGCAATCATGAATACTAGAGACTAAGCCATGGTAAGTCAAGGAGTGGCTAAGGATCTATGTCAACTAGCTAGTTTGGGAGTTCGCCTTCTTGAAACCCCAAAGGAAGGAGTCATTGTACATAATGTAGCAGCATCTTCATTGGTAATAGAGGTCAAAGAAAAATAGTTCTAGGATCTTGTTTTACAATGACTTAATGACAAGGTGAGTTAGGGTATAATAAAGGCCTTTGATCTTACACAAAATGGAGTACTGTATTGCCAAAATAGATTATGTGTGCCTGATATTAATGGATTAAGAAAGAGGATAATAGAAGAAGCCCATCATCCCAAATATTCCATCCATCCAGGGTCAACTAAGATGTACCATGACCTAAAGGGAATATTTTGGTAGGGAGGCATGAAAAGGGACCTTGCAAAATTTGTGACTCAATGTCTAAATTGCCAACACTTCAAAGTAGAGTGGCAAAAGCCAGGAGGTTATATGCAGTGTATAGAGTTTCCAATATGGAGTGGGATATGATCAATATGGATTTTGTCACTGGGTTGCATCGCTCATTTTAAAAGTTTGACTCAATATGGGTAATAGTTGATAGACTCACAAAGTCAGCACACTTCTTGCCAGTTAGGAGTGATTATACAACTGAAGAGTATGCCAAGCGATACCTCAAAGAGATAGTCAGGCTATATGGAGTCCCAATTTCCATTATATCTAATCGAGGAGCTCAGTTCACAGCAAAGTTTTGAAAGTCCTTCCAAAGGAGTTTAGGGTCAAAAGTGAATTTGAGTAAAACATTCCACCCTCAGATAGATGGTCAAGCTGAGCGCACTATTCAAACACTTGAAGATATATTGCGAGCTTGTGCATTGGAATTTAAAGGTAGTTGGGTGGACCATTTTCCACTTATTGAATTTTCCTATAATAGTAGCTACCATTCAAGCATAAAGAAGGCACCTTATGAAGCTTTATATGGAAGGAAATGTAGGTCACTAATTAGATGGTCTGAAGTGGGTGAAACCACCTTGCTTGGGTCGAATCTAGTACAACAAGCCATGGAAAAAGTTAGGGTAATACAACAACAGCTAGAAACAGCACAAAGTCGTCACAAATCATATGTGGATGCTAGAAGGAGAGGACTAGAGTTTTCAGTAGGGGATTGGGTCTTCTTAGAGGTATCTCCAATGAAAGGGTTATGAGTTTTGGTAAGAAAGGAAAACTAAGCCCACGTTACATAGGGCCATATAAAATTATAAAGAAGTTTGGGCAAGTTGCATATGAATTAGAGCTACCCCAAGAGCTTTTAATGGTCCATCTAGTTTTTCATGTCTCAATGCCTCGAAAATGCGTAGGTGACCCTTCCTGTATCACTCTTATTGAAGATGTGCAGGTTACAGAAGATCTCACCTATGAAGAGGTACCTATTGCTATTCTAGATCATCAAGTTAAGAAGTTACGGAATAAAGAAATAACTTTAGTAAAAGTACTCTCGAGAAACCAGCAAGCAGAAGAGATAACATGGGAGGCTGAATACGTGATAGAAAGACATTGCGGAGTTCGTTTCTAAGTGTCCCAATTGCCAACAGGTTAAAGATGAACATCAAAAACCTTGTGTG
>JAABOM020007029.1:0-20047 GCA_011800125.2 Solanum clarkiae | reverse complement strand
TTTCAATTCCTCATGAAACCATAACCAGACACTTTATCAAACACTTGGCAGGTATGTAATAGGGGTAAAAGAGCATGCAATTTAGAGATGAATTAATGCAGGAAATCAGTGATAAAACCTTTAATCAACACTTTGAAACACCTCTAAGATATTCACTTCAAACCCCCTCATCAATTCCAACATTAGATCCAAGATATAAAGCTCTAAACATGATAAAACAACTATACTTTCATGAACTAAAATAACTGTGCAGTAAATTTCTCAATGTACAAGAGCCACATGTAAAATCAACTTTAAATCATGCAATATTGATTAAAAGATGGTTTAGGCACCATGGGTGGAAGGACCCAATGGTTCAACACCATATACCTTAGCTTTTATGAAGTTCTTGAAGAAGCCTATAATGGAGGTTTGAAGCTTGTGTGAGATCCTTGAAGAAATCTTTGAGATTGGCCTTGAGTTTTGGACTTGAATTTAGAGTTGGAAATGTGTCTAAGTGTTTGTGGAAATATTGGAGAATGTTTTTGGGTGTTATGAGGGTGAAATAAGACTAAGTATGGATAAAAATATATTTGGGAAATTTGGGCCCAACACTTAGAATATCTTGTACCATACTTAAAAACTGCCAGGTGACCAAAAACACATCTCAGTGTCGCAGTGAGGATGCAGAGATGATTTTACACTATGGCGCACCCAAGACGCGTCGCAAAAAGCCATCTAATAGTTGTCCCTTAAAAATTTATAATTGCTATTCTTGTGCTCTTAAGTTGAAGTTATACCCTTTTTCACCTATGTTGACCCCCGATCACAAGTATGAAGTTGGATTTTCGAAATAACGAATGAATTTTTAGATATAAATAAATCAAAATTTTGGGCATTCCGAGGCACATTTTTGGGCACTTTTTGGGGTCGTTTCAATATCTCCCCCTTGGGAACATTCGTCCCTGAATGTAAATGACACGTACAAGACAAGAGTGATCATGAACTAATCATCCCCAATAAGAATGCAACATAACATGTAAAACACCATTTTCAAATTCTCAACATAAGTGTAAAATCATCATAAGTTTACCAACTTAAACATGAATGCATGTGAATGACATAGGGGCTGAAATGTAAGGATTGAAGTCACATATGGAATGTAGGAATAGTACCTTAGGCTTGAGTGGAGTGGAAGAGATAAGGATACTGCTTTTTCACGTCCGCTTCGGCCTCCCAAGTAGCACTTTCGACTTGTTGGTTCTTTCAAAGGACCTTAACGAATGCTACCTCTTTGTTTCTCAATCTCTTTGCTTGCCTATCCAAGATCTGAACTAGAGCCTCCTCATAGGTTAAATTGTCCTCCACAACACCCTCAACATCAAGAGGCACAATGGCATTAGGATCACCAACACATTTCCTCAACAAAGAGACATGGAATACCGACTGTACCAAATTCATTTCACTAGGCAACTTCAACTCATAAGCTACCTTGCCAACCCTCTTTATCACCTCATAAGGACCAACATACCTTGGACTCAACTTCCCTTTTTTTCCAAATCGGACCACACCTTTAATTGGAGAAACCTTCAAATAAACCCAATCACCCACTTGGAATTCTAGGTCTCTTCTTCTCACATCACCAGAGGATTTTTCATGAATTTGGGCTGTCCTATATCTCTCTCTAGTCATCTTAAACTTCTCAAGAGCATCCATAACCAGATCAGGCTCCAACAAGGCCACCTCTCCAACCTCAAACCAACCCATCGGTGATCTACAACATCTCCCATAAAGAGCCTCAAGTGGAGCCATACCAATGCTAGAGTGATAGCTATTGTTGTAGGCAAACTCAATCAATGGAAGATGGTCATCCCAACTACCTTTAAGCTCCAAGACACAAGCTCTAAGCATATCCTCAAGTGTTTGAATTGTCCTCTCGGCTTGGCTATCTGTTTGGGGGTGCAAGGTCGTACTAAGGTGAAATTTGGTACCAAGACCCCTTTGAAAAGATCCCTAAAAGTGTGAGTAAATTGTGCACGATGATCTAATATAATGGATAAGGGGACCCCATGCAACCTCATAAACTCATGGATGTACAACCTTGCATACTCTTCAGCCCCATATGAAGGACCGGTATAAAGTGATCCAATTTCGTCATCCTATCAACCACAACCCATATGGAATCAAAACCTTTTCTAGTCTTGGGCAACCCCACCACTAAATCCATATTAATCACTTCCCACTCCAAGTAGGAATCTCTATGTCTTTGGTTAGGACACCCAGACTTTGATATTCGGCTTTGACTTGTTTACAACTATGGCAACCGGAAACAAAATTGGCAATATCTCTCTTCATGCCTCCCCACCAATACACATTTCTCAAGTCTCTACACATTTTGGTGGAACTGGGGTGGATAGAATAAGAAGAGTTATGGGCTTCATCAAGAATTCTCTCCCTCAAACCATGAACACATGGCACATACAACCTACCTTGGTGTCTAAGTTCCCCCATCTCCCCCTTGGGAGAAAACCTCTATCTTTCCCTCTTTCACCAAGGCCTTCAACTCAAGCAAGGAGAAGTCTACATCTTGTTTTGCTATCACCTCATCAACCGAAGAAGATATAGAACCATCAACAACAATAACACTATCACCCACATCTTCCAATCTCACTCCCAATCTAGCCTACCTTTGCACCTCCCTAGCCATCTCCCTATCACCACCATCCATATGAGCAAGGCTACCTATAGGCACCCAACTCAAAGCATCTGCAACAACATTTCCCTTACTAGGATGGTAATACACACTTATGTCATAGTCCTTAAGGAGTTATAGCCACCTTCTTTGTCTTAAGTTAAGATCTTTTTGAGTGAAGACATATTGAAGGCTCTTATAATCGATGAAGACATCAACATGCACCCCATACAAATTATAACGCCAAATCTTTAATGCAAACACCACGGCGGCTAATTCAAGATCATAGGTAGGGTAGTTCTTTTCATGCACTTTGAGTTTCCTAGAAGCATAGGCTATGACTTTACCATTTTGCATTAGTACACAACCCAAACCAACTCTAGATGCATCACAATACACAACAAATCCCTCAAGACCATCCGATAGTGACAATTTAGGGACGGACACAAGCCTATCTTTCAATGGTTGGAAACTTTTCTCACATTCATCAGCCTAGAAAAACTTAACCTTCTTTTAAGTCAATTTTGTCATAGGAGAAGCAATGGAGGAGAACCCATTCACAATCCTTCTATAGTAAATCCACAAGGCCCAAGAAACACCTAATATTCGACGGGGTCAATGGTCTAGGCCAATTCCTAATTAGATCAGTTTTCTTAGGATCCACTTATATACCATCCCCCGACGCCACATGACCCAAGAATGCAACCTCCTTCAACCAAAATTCACACTTATTATATTTAGCATACAATCTCTCCTCCCTTAACCTTTGCAACACAACCCTCAAATGGCCCATTTGCTCTTCCCTACTATAAGAATAAATCAAAATATCGTCAATGAAGACCACAACAAAAGAATCAAGATAGAGCTTGAAGACTCTATTCATTAGGTCCAGAAGATGGCCGGTGTATTGGTCAACCCAAAGGACATCATCACAAATTCATAATGCCCATATCTAGTCCGGAAGGCCATCTTGGGAATATCACACTTCCCTACCCTCACTTGATGGTACCCGAACCGAAGATCAATCTTAGAGAAAAAGTTATCTCCTTGCAATTGGTCAAACAAGTCATCAATCCTTGGAAGAGGATAGCTATTCTTTATAGTGACCCTATTGAGTTGCCGGTAGTCAATGCACATTCTAAGGGACCCATCTTTCTTCTTTACAAACAACACCGGTGCACCCCAAGGTGATTGGCTAGGTCTAATAAATTCCTTCTCCAACAAATCTTTCAATTGCTTTTTTAATTCCTTCAACTCCGCCGGGGCCATACGGTTAGGGGGAATGGAGATAGGTTGGGTGTCGGGAAAGAGATCTATACCAAAATCTATCTCCTTTTTGGGAGGGGCACCGGGAAGGTCATTTGGAAAGACATCAAGAAACTCACTAACAACCGGGATAGACTCAATGGAAGGGACTTTGGACTCCATATCATTGACTCTCACAAGATGAAACAAACATCCCTTAGGAATCAACCTATGGGCTTTAATGCATGAGATGAACCTACCCCTTACTACCACATCATGACTTTCCCACTCAAGGAAGGGTTTATCAGGAAATTGAAAGTTGACCCTACGGGTTCTAAAATCAATAGAAGCATAGTATGCATGCAACCAATCCATCCCAAGAATAATATCAAAATCAATCATATCTAATTCGACAAAATCACAAGGTAGAATTTTATACAAAATGCAAACCGGACAATTTCTACATACCCTCCTAGAAACAATAGATGCACCAATTAGAGTAGACACTTTATATAATTCATGCAACAACTCCGACTCAACATGGAACTTTTTAGCAATAAAGGGGGTAAGAAAGGAAAGGGTGGCACCCGGATCAATCAAGGGTTATACATCAAGATCAAAAATTTTCAACATACCGGTAACAACGTCGGGGACTTAACCAACTCCTTGCCTCCGTTGTAGAATCAAAGCGATTATACCTCGACGAAACACCTTGAGGACCACCACTATCCAATGGGACCACATTTGCACCCTAAACTTTTCCACGGTTCCTTGGACAATCCATCCTCTTGTGACCAAGCTCCCCACAATCAAAACACGCATTGGAACCCTTCAAACACGGGCCCCTACGATACCTTCCACACTTAGGACACACATCATTGGGAGTCATTGCACCCACACCTTGAGGCCTAGGGATGTCATTGCCGAACCCCCTATTAGTAGCATGAGGAGGCCTTTGTCCTTGTTGATATCTAGCACCCTTTTGAAACCCACCCTCAAAATGAGCTCTCTTGGATTCATGGCCCCTCCTCTTTCTCAATTATTCTTCTTCCATCTTCTCGGCATATGTCATCAACCGAGACAAGTCCATGTCACTAATAAGCATTGTGAATCGGCACTCTTCACTTACCAAATCAGAGACCCCTATAACAAACTTATTCATTCTTGACCTAGAATTGGCCACCAAGTGAGGAGCATACTTGGAAAGTTGATTAAATTTAAGGGAATACTCCCTCACACTCACACCACTTTGCTTCAAGTTCATAAACTCAACCAACTTTGCTTCCCTAAGCTCAAGAGGGAAGAACCGATTAAGGAAGGCCAATATAAGTTCCTCCGAAAGAACCAAGTAGCCATTACTCTTCTCACCCTTCCACTGATCAAATCAAATTTGAGCCACCCCTTTGAGTTG
Organism: Solanum clarkiae; assembly: GCA_011800125.2. Lineage (NCBI taxonomy): Eukaryota > Viridiplantae > Streptophyta > Magnoliopsida > Solanales > Solanaceae > Solanum > Solanum clarkiae. The sequence goes on along the minus strand of JAABOM020007029.1, from coordinate 14,720 downwards.
GTACGTCACCAACTCTGCTTTTTCATTTGGCCCAACACCCATAATAGACAAGATTTTATAGATTTCATCAATAAACTCTTGTGGATCTTCATCCACTTTCGATCTATGGAAAACAGGAGGATTTATCCTCATGAAATCTCTTACCCTAGCTACTAGGTTAGCAGCATGAGGGGATTGGGCGCCTTGTTAGACTTGATTGGCCACCACTTGGGCAAGCATAGTGAGGGTATCCCAGAGCTCACCATTGGTGGGTTTCTCCTCGGGAGTTTGGGGTCGTCTTCCCCTAGTATTCGGCATGATCTAGCATAGCAAAGAACAATTGTTAGGGGGGAGGGGAATACTTATCACAACTCTATAGCACGACTTAGGACATGAAGAAGGGAAACATTTCCTAAAAGGTCTCATAGCCTCCTATTTATAGTCATGGCGCGCTTCACAACCATGAATAGGACTCTAATTGACGCGGTGTGTTGGACTCGAGAATCTATCAAACTAGTGCTCTGATACCAAGTTTTTCACGATCCAAGCCTAGGGCCTAGACGTTACATGGCGAATGGGGAACTCGAAGGGACCCCAAACAAGCCTCTTAACTTGTCATTACACATCCTTGGTCACAGAAGCATACAAAGACATACATATTAAGAATGGGGACTAAGGAAAGCTTGCATAAACGTCATAATTAAGAGTTAAGAGTCAAAGCTCATACATAAATACACAACATGTCCAACAAGAACCTCTAATACATAGATATTATGGGGGGGCAAGACGAGCTAACTGAGATCACCCTCATAGTCAAATATAACATAAGATTAGTGTCTCAAAACGTAGATAGTAGGGAAAGACATAAAGTGAAGTCCCTGAAATGGAGGACTCACCAACAAGCTTGAAATAGCACCGTCTAGCCACGTGGAGGTGGAGGATAATCAACTCGGGCACTGATTCTTGTATGGTGATATCATGTAGGCAAGAGTTTTCTTTAGTACATTTGAATATACTAAGTGTGTGGGATGTAATACAACAATAAACAAGCTCCATAGCCAAAATGCATACATTAGACAATAGGCATAATATAGCGATAGGGCATTTATAATCGATGCATAAGTAAAACATGCTAGGGTAAATCATGTTTATGTAAGATATCATTTGTGTAGAAGATTCCAAGCTAGAATCCCAACTTTGTACGGGAGATGTCGTTCACACCTAGAACCCTGGTGGTGAGGTACTACACTCCTCACATGGTTGATGTCGTTCACACTCAAACACCCTGGTGGCAACGTACTACACCCCTCACATGGTTGATGCCATTCACACTCGGACACCCTGGTGGCAAGGTACTACACCCCTCACATGGTTGTTGTTATTCACACCCGGACACCCTGGTGATAAGGTACTCACCCCTCACATGGTCGTCTGGGAACTTATGTGCTCAGGCCGAACATGGTCTAATATAACACATTATATGAAACATACATATATATCTTGTCCATCAGATCATTTCATTATTAAAACATCATACATATTATATCTCATGCTTTAAACCTTCAATTCCTCATGAAACCATAACCGGACAATTTATCAAATACTTGGCGGGTGTGTAATGGGGGTAAAAGAGCATGCAATTTAGAGATGGAATTATGCAAAAATAATCAGTGGTAAAACCTTTAATCAAAACCTTGCAACACCCCCAATATATTCACATCAAAACCTCTCATCAATTCCAACATTAGATCCAAGATTTGAAGCTCAAAATATGCTAAAACAACCATACTTTCATGAACTAAAATCACTGTGCAGTAAATTTCTCAATATACAAGAGCCAGATGTAAAATAAACTTTAAATCATTTGCAATATTGATTAAAAGAGGGTTTAGACACCATGGCTAGATGGACCTAATGGTTCAACACCAACACCACATACCTTAGCTTTTGTGAAGTTCATTAAGAATCCATTAATGGAGCTTTGAAGCTTGGGTGAGATCCTTGAAGAAATCCTTGAGATTGACCTTGAGTTTTGGACTTGAATTTAGGGTTAGAAACAAGTTTAAGTGTTTGGGGAAATATTGGGGAATGTTTTTAGGTGTTTCAAGGGTGAAATAAGACTAAGTATGGATAAAAATACGTTTGGAAAATTTGGGCCCAACATTTAGAATATCTTGGACCACACTTAAAATCTACCAGGTGACCAAAAACACATTTCCCCATCGCGGAGAGGACGCGGAGATGATTTTACACTATGGCGCGCCCAAGGCGCGTCGCAGAGGCATCACAGAAAGCCCTCTGGAATTCATCCCTTAAAAATTTATAATTACTATTATTTCGCTCTTAAATCGAGGTTAGACCCTTCTTCACCTAATTTGGATCCCTTGATCATAAATATGAAGTCGAATTTTTGAAATAACGAACGGATTTTTAGATATAAAGAAATCAAAATTTTGGGCATTCGAGGCATCTTTTTGGGCACTTTTTGGGGTCGTTTCACTAGAGTATGCATTTGTATATTTGAATGTACTAAGTATGTAGGATGCAATGCAATAAGAGATAGGCAACATAGTCATAATGTATAGTAATAGGCAATAGATAGGCAAAATCTCAATATGGCATGCATGATCAATGCTTGAAGTAAAACATGCTTGTAAATCATATGCTTATACAAAACCTAATACATGTGTAGGAATAGACCATCATCATAGACCAAACATTCCATTATTCGAACTCCAATGCACCCTCCTCTTGAAAGGGTGATTGAGGTACATACCCCTCAATTGGTAGATCGGGTATATCATCTCCCGACTAGATGATTGAGGCTTGGTACCCCCTCAACAAGGCTACCGAGGCTTGACACTCCATCGATAAGGTGACTGAGGCTTGACACCCCCTCGACAAGGTGATTGAGGCTTGATACCTCTCAACAAAGCCACTGAGGCTTGGCACTCCCTCGACAAGGCGATTGAGGCTTGATGCTCCCTCAACTAGGAACCAACTTGCAACTCCATAAACACATTTCATGAATTCAACACATATTTATATGCCTTTCATCATTATAAAGTCGTTTAACTCATATGCTAAGCAATAGCCCTTCAATAACTCAAGATACATTAACCGGATATTTTATCAAACACTTGGTGGGTGTGTAATGCTAGTATAAAACCAAGCAATCAAGAGTGAAATCATGCAAGAAAATTCAATGAAAAAGTATCCACCAACACTTGGTAATACCATCATGCAATATATATCAAATTTATTCATCAATTCTCAGATAGATCCAAGATTCACAACTCGAAACATGCTTAAATAGTCATACTTTTACAAAACTCCAACATAGGTCATAGTCAAGTTCACAGTAAGTACGACCCATAAGTAACTCAATTTAGAAACATGAGATTTAAGTAAAAAGGAAGCTTGGGCACCATGGCTGAAAGGACCCAATGGTTGAAACCCACATACTTTGACTTTGGAGAATTCCTTGTTGAAGATTTGAATGCAGACTTGAAGCTGGGATGAATTCCTTAAGATACGGAAGGAGATTTGCCACTTGAATTTTGAGAGAAGTATTAGTCTTAGTGTTTGAGAGAGTATTAGGGAATTTCTTGTACGATATGAAGGTGAAATATGGCTATGTACAGATATTTTCACGTGTGGGAAGACACAGGCCCAAGACCTAAAAGCCTTGGATCGAACCACAAAACTGAGCATAAAAATATATCGATGCGTGCCCGGGTCGCAAAACCTCTCTAGAAATTGCAAACATGGGATTTTCAAATTTTGATATGATTGCTCTAAAATCGGAGTTAGACCCATTTTCCGCTCTTTTTTTCCCCTGATCAAGAATATGAAGTCGGATTTTTGATATCACATATGGATTTTGAGATATATCGAAATTATAATTTCGGGCACTTTCGAGGCACATTTTTGGGTATCTTTGGGGTCATTTCGGTTCCCCATTATTGTCCAAGCTCCGACAACCATGCAAGAGTATTTGACTTCATGGGTTACATACCACGTGTTTTGAGTTTCGGTGGTCACGCTTGAGCGCCGAGCAACGGTTACTGATTCTCCGGATCAAGCGTCAGCTCAGATTTAGGTCAACGGCCCCGATTGATATTCTGTGGGGTTGGGCCCCGTGATTGATATATTGTGGGGCTGGGCCCTGTGATTGATATCCCAAGATATGACACTATTGTTTCTATTAAGGGGATTCTTTCTCTCCTAAGGGGTACATCCTACTATTATATTGAGTGTTAGACCATCTGACCCCGGCTGACTACTCGACCGGAGGACAGGTTAGAGGACTATGGATCAGGTGCCACGTGCCGACACAGGGTCAAGGACCCGATTTATGATTTTTTTGGCGAGGACCATGATTACTTACCTGTGGTTCCACTGACCTATTCATACCCTGATTTTATGTGTGTGTACCTCCTAGGATTGTGGGGGCTTATAAGGCGTTCATGCTTAGATATTAGGGCCTTACACCCACATACAATTGACCCTTATTTTGATGATGTCGATGTCTAGGCTCTTTGATGGTTCTATAGGATTATGTAATGGTTTTGAGGGATTCTTTATTGATCTGTTGATTCTATATTGCGCGAGAGAGAACCTTTCGGGCTTATGAAGGGCCCAGTTGGTGTACAGGTATAGATTCTCAGGCCTTGAACCCGCGTACAACACTATACCTAAATTGGGGGCAATTACGGTATTGGCCTACACAGTCTTCGTCAGCCGGTATCGATGTTCAACACTTATTTTGGGTCAAGTTATTATTGTTCTTCACTTTGATTAGTTTAATTATGGTTTGAGGGTTCACGTACATGCCTATAACTTGATCTGAGTTTGTTTTGCTAAACTACTGCAGTTATATACATTTGGACATTATTTATGTTCACTATTTCACTCTGTCGGCCGATGATGCCTACTGGGTGCTTTTTTGGTACTCAGCCCTACTTCTGCATCACCCCATGGTGCGGTTCTAGGTACAAGTCATGATAGTTAATTCGGGGAACTTTGAGAGTGCTCAGGAGACTTTTGGTAAGTACCGACAACTCTGGCTTTTTTACAATCTCTTTCCTATTGATGGTCATCTTTTGCATCCAAATATTGGCCTTGTACATTAGAGTTTGGTATTTGTAGGTGCATTCCTGGTTTTGTATATTATTATGATTATTGATATATGTATACGATATGTCCTTATGTCTATTGTAGCTCTATATAATTGATTTCCAGGTTCTGGGTAGGTTTCATCATATATATTATTGTTGTATCGGTCTGTTTTGGACTAGAGAGCTAGGAAAGGCACCCTTGGGTTGGGAATTGGCTTGCATATAGGTGGGAGCAGCAGGCGCCATCATGACCGGATTGTGAAAAGGTGGTATCAGAGCTTAAGGTTCACTAGCTTAGTTGTACAGAGCTATCGTCTAGTAAGGTCCTATAAATGGATGCAGAGACGTCCGTGACTTATCTCCATGAGGCTACCAGATGTTTAGAAATTTTGTTGTGTTATTGATTCTCGTTATGCATTTTGTCAATGGTTCTTCGATTATTGAGAATTCTGCTTCGTTTATCCCTCCTCGTTGATGTCGTGTAGAGGCTAGACTCTAGGTAAGGGAAGTTCTTCGTCGACAGTCATAAATAGGGAGCAACCCCCAGATCCCATTGAGTAGAGGCTAGATGCCCTCGAGTTGTAACATCTAGATAACGAAACTTATAGGTAGTGAGAATATAGAAGGGCCTCGGTGATAGGCTTTGTGATTAGTACTTGATTGGTAGTGGCTATGTATTCTGCTATGAGAGATGTTGCTAGGGATGGAGTTTTGTGATACATATATTCGTGAGTCAGTGGCTGGTTAAAGGTAATATGCGCTGTGAGTACTCATGATAGAGATCTTGAAGGCGAGATAAGTAGAGATTGAGGTATGGTTGAGCTTTGGTGCCTTTCAAATATTTGTATTCAATTATTTACCTACTAGTTCAACTTGTTGGGTTTTCTGATGTTGATGAGTATGTTTAACTGCGGGATTTGAGTAGTTTTTGCCTATGTTGCGATTATTCACTATTGGTGGCTTAATGTAAGATAAACCTTGTGATTTACACCTCTGAATGCTTTGATGATCACCTACTGGGTGGGCAGTATGAGACTGGTGTACATCGTATTTGAGAGATTGACTATCGGTCATACCCCTGGATACACCCTGTGTCCATATGGTTACAATTCTGTTGTGATGATTTATTGATATGCAATTTTCCTGATTTTTGAGTTAGTGGACTTTAGGATAAAATGTTATGGCTGGAGGCATAGTTGGGGTCGTCTATTGTTGTGTTGGGTATTATTGTGTTATTAGCTGAGCTATTGGCTATCATGACCAGATCCTAGGGCCTTGACATTACACGACGCATGGGGACCCGAAGGGATCCCCAAACAAGCCTCTTAAGCATGCATGACACATCCTTGGTTCTGCAGAAGCAATAAAAAGATGAATAGCATATAACACATAATTTCTAAGGGAAGCGGGGCTTTGGACTTATGCTATGGGGATGTTTAGGGAAGAGAATAAAGATGAATCATATAGTAAATGAGTCTAAGGGGCAGGTAAGTATGACTCACGCTGTGGGGGCATTTTTTAGGGACTTGGGACTTCCACCTTGTCAACATAGCAAATATTCTCCACAAAAAGGGAATAAGGGACCAATGGAAAACTCCAACAATCCATAGACATAATAAGAATCGAGATCATAACATACAACACATGTATCCAGCAACACCTCTAACTACAAATGGAGCAAAGTCCAAGACATCTCCTCCACTCACCCTCAAAGATAGTATCCAAAAATAGAATAGTCTAAATAAAAGTAGGAATGTAAATAGATGTTGTCCCCGAATATGGAGGACTCACCAATAGCAAGCCTTCTTTGAACCGTTTAACCGCGTGGTGGAGGAGGATGGAAAGAAACTTTGATTTCTACATTGTTAGATCATGCAGGCAAAAAGTAGCGTTAGTACTTGGAATGTACTAAGTACGCAGGGTGCAATGCAATAAGGAACATAAGCCATAGTAATCAAGATGCATAATCATAATCAATAGACATAAGCTCAATATGACATGTATAATCAATGCTTCAATTAAAGCATGCATGAAGATAAACAAATTTGCATCACATATCATACATATGTGAGAGGAGACCCTAACCGATATATAATACTAAGCGAGCTACTACTTGAAATCTCGATGTTCACTCCACACCGAATGAATGAGTGGTCTACTTGCTAAGGTAAACCAAGCTTAAACACACATAGTGAGTGACTTAACCTAATTGGATCCACTAGTAAAAGCCCATTTAGGGAAATAATATAAACCTATGGTGGCACATAGTTAAGAGAGACAAAGACATTATATAAGCACCCCTTAGTTCAACTCTCACCTTAAGCCTCTTTTGGTGCTAAGTCTAACCTAGCGGAATACTTGAAATAATCATAAATTTAATCATACTTGCATAACTTGTAAAACATGATAAAGTGGCATGAGTAGCTCATTCAAATACTTAACCCTTACATGTGACATATACCTTGTACTAGAGGGTAAAAACAATGCATAGACTTAACTCCTTCTAGAAGGCATCACATTACACATGAGGGTGGAGAATGTGATATGCTTAACCCCTTCTAGTGAAAGTTGACACATGAGGGTAAAATGGTCATAGTGCTTAACCCCTTCATGTAGGCATTATTTACTCACAAGAGGGTCGAAATATAGAGTAAGGGCTCAACATTTATTTGCAAATCATAGAAAGTTTTCATAAGTTAAATAAATACTTAGGAGCTGATAATTTATCATAACATGCTTGTCTTGTAATTAAGGCAATAATCTTTCATCAACATAAAAATCGTTGTCAAGTAAAATCAGTGAAACATGGTGGGTATATGTATATGTAGTTAGAATCATGCATTTCAAGAGTACAAGACACTAGAGGAGTAAAACCAACTCATTTTAAAGTTATTCAAACCAACCTACCAATATTGTAATAAAATACTTGTTATTGAGAAATCATATTTCAAGACACATAGGAAAAATATTAGTTCAAACCATCCTTGGTCAACTCAACATAATGATATTCATCATCTTCAAAAATATGGACATGGAAATATGAAACTCATCTTACCAAGTAAAACCTAGTTAAGACTTCCTCCATATTCATAAAAATCCATAAATTTCACATGATATCTTACTTCATGATAGTGAATAAAAATAAACCATAATAGAATGCATAATAATAATATCATATGCAAGAGCTCATAAAATACAAATAAAGATCCATAGATTTTATGTCGTTGGAGAAGTAGAATGGTTCGACTTGTGGGAGAGAAGGTTCCCACAATCAAACCCACATATCTTGGTGTGATCTTGGCGGAGGAAATCTGATTTGTAGATGAAGAACCTGAAACCCTAGGTTTCCCTCACACTTCAATGCCTTGAGAGAGATCGAGAGAGTTTTTGAGACTTAAGGATTTTGGAATTAGGAAGAATGAGTAGATCAGGGTCATTTAAGTGAGTTTTATACTGATATAGGGTGTGTGGGAAGTCAAAACAATGTGGGATTGGGCTTAGGAAGATCGTAGTACCCTAAGCTTGATTAAAATGGAAGAGATAGGGTTATTGCTTTTCATATCCACTTCAGCTTCTCTAGAACACCATTGACCTATTGTTTCTTCCAAAGAACGCCGGCAGATGCTACATCTCTATTCCTCAACCTATTTATTTGACAATTCATTATTTCCATGGAACTTTGTCATATGTCAAGTTTCCCTCGACAACACCAACAACTTCCAAAGGCAATATGAAATTTGGACCACCCCTGCACTTCCTCAACATAGACACATAGAATACGGGGTGAACCAACTTCACTCATTAGGCAACTCAAGCCCATAAGCTACCTTACCAACTCTTCTCAACATATTGCAAGGACCCACAACCCTTGGAATTAATTTACCATTCTTTCCAGGACGAACAACACCCTTCATGGGTGAGACTTTCGATCACTTCCTACCAATATACCTATCTCAAACCTTTATACATCCTTTTCGAATCAAGGTGAATATAATAAGATGCGTTATATGCCTCCTTCAAAATGAAATCCTTCAAGCAAACAATATTTGGTACACCCAACCTACCTTGGTGCCCAAGGACACCATCTCCCCCTTCAGAGAAAACCTCTATCTTGTCATCTTTCACCAATGCTTTCAATTCTAACAAAGCGAGTTCAAAGTCCTGCTTAGGTTTGATGTCTTTAAATCAAAGAAGTGATGGATCAATCTAGACCACCATCACTCCATATTTCGGCCTCAAAGACAAATAATGAACTTCATTTTTCTTGGGATTCAATTGACTTCCTCGCCTTACACCGCATGCCTAATGAATGCAACTTCTTTTAATCCTAACCTACATTTATCAAACATAGAAAACAACTTTCCTTCCTTCAAGATTTGCAACACTGCCCTCAAAAGCCTCACATTCTCCTCTATACTTTAGAAATAAATCACATTGTCATCAACGAATACCATAACAACCATGCCAAGATAGGGTTTAAAGACCCTATTCATGAGACTCATAAATATTACCTGTGTATTAATTAATTCGAATGACATTAACATAAACTCAAAATTCCTATATCTTGTCTAGGAAGACGCCTTGGAAAAGTCACACTCCCTCGCCCTCACTTTGTGATATCCAGACTGAAGATCAATCTTGGAAAAAAATGACTAGCCCCTTGTAGTTGATCAAATAGGTCATATATTTCTTGCAAGGGATGCTTGTTCTTTGTTATGACCTTATAAAGTTGCTGGTAATCGAGGCATATTCTTAGTGAGCCATCTTTCTTCCTTACAAACAACACTAGTGTACCCCCAAGGTAACTTACTAGGCCCTTTCAGACCTTTCTCCAATAAATCTTTCAATTGATCCTTTAATTCCTTTAACTCCACTAGGCCATATGATAGGGAGGAATGGAAATGGGTTGAGTATCGAGGAGGGGATCTATGCAAAAATTTATCTCCCTTTTGGGAGGAGCACCAGGAGATTCATCTGGAAGAATATCAAGAGACTGGTTGACCACTAAAACCAACTTAATAGGAGGGACTATGAACTTGATGTCCCTAATCCTTATAAGATGGTAAATGCAACTCTTAGAGATCAATTTCTTGACCTTAAGACAAGAGATGAACCTACCCTTCACCATCATATTATAATATTCCCACCCAAGGACGGGCTCAATAGGAATTTGAAACTTAACCCTACAGATTCTATAATCAATGGAAGCATGGTATACATGTACCTAATCCATCCCAATAATGATATCAAAACCTACTAGGTCAAGCTCAACGAAATCACAAGGCAAGAATTTATTAATTATAGACGTGAAATAACCCTATAGTCTCTTCTAATGATAATGGACTCACCAATGAGGGTAGACAACTCAAAGGGTTCACGCTATAGTTTAGGACACACATGAAATCTAACTGGGAGGATTGAATCATAGCCAGTGTAAGAGAGGATTGAATCATAAGTTGAAATTTCTCTTTTGTCCAGAAGACGACTTGATTTGATTGATTCTGGATCCAATGAAGTCGAACATCCCTTAACTTGGCAAAGTATTGAATGGGTATGGAAATGACATTACTTCAGTGTATCATCACCATCTCATAGGTGATAGTTATCAGTTAGAGAAATTCCCAATAGGACATGTAGTAATCAATATGATTGGATTGAATCGCATGCAATTGAGTCCTTAACAAACTATATTTACTTTATCTTGTGTTGCCTTTCTGAGTTTTGTTGTCATTCAAGTTCCCGTCACTTTACATACTATATATTCCATATACTGATATACTTTTGGCGCTGCATTATTTTATGATGATGATATAAGTGCTAAAGATCGTCAACAGTCACTTCACTAAGATCTATTTCATTCCAGATTTCATGGTGAGACCTCCTTTCTCTTAGAGGATCCATTTATGTTTTCCACCTAGAGTGTTAGTATTTTATTTCTTTGAGATAATCATGAATCTCTTATTGGCACTATATAGGCAGTAGAAATAGATGCTTCATAGACTATACAGTGATGAATTAATTTGATAATTTCATTACCTTGACTAGTTTCCTTTTTAATGGTTCTAATGATGGTGGATGGATTTAGAATTTGACTATGGTGTCTAAACCATTTCTTCCTTTAAGTTATTTATTGATTCGTTCACTAGAGAGTTCTTTTCTTATTTAACTAAGTTTTCCTCTATGATTGGGCGTATGATCAGGCCATGTGATTCCCTTTGTAACAACCCCAAAAAGTGCCCAAAAATATGCCTCAGAAGTGTCTAGAGTCATAATTTCTATATATCTCAAAATTCGTGCGTGATATCGAAAATTCAACTTCATATTCTTATTCGGGGGAAAATTGAGTGGGGAATGGGCCTAATCCCGATTTAAGAGAAAAGATTAGAAATCTTGATTTTCCAAAAATGTAATCTCTAGTAGGGTTTATGCATCCCTTCCGCAACGCGCACCAGTGTTAAAACTAGTGCAGATTTTTGACTTTGAAGTCTTGGGCCTAAGTGTTCCCAAACGTGAAAATACCTATACTTAGCCATTTTTCACCCTCATATCATTATAAACATTCTCTAATACTTATTGAAACACTTAGCCAAATATTTTACTCCTAATCAAGTCTCAAAACCCTTTCCGGATCTTAAGGATTGCACTCAAGCTTCCATCTCCAATCTTCATCAAGTTCATCTCCAAAGCTAAGGTATGTGGGTTTCTTTCATGGGTTCCTTTCACCCATGATATCCAAGCTTCTTTTTACTTAAAATTGCATGAATTAAATATGAATTACTTATGAGTCTTATTTATTATGAAAATCACTGCACTATGTTGGGGTTTATGAAATTGTGACTATTTTGCTATGTTTTAAGCTATGAAATAAGGTCTATTGTAAGATTAGATGAAGGGTTTTGATGTATATTTCTTGAGGGTGTTGCCAAGTATCTATTGATGGTTTTACATTGGATTTCCTAGCATGATATCACTCAAGCTAGTTGGTGAGTCCTCCATTCCGGGGACATTGGCCTATGTTCCTATATTATGTATTGCCACACTCTATTTGTATTTTATACTTTGACTTTGAGGTTGAGCCCCATTGTTTTTCTTGGCCCCTGCTATTGTCTATATATTAGAGGTATTGTTGGACATGATATGTATTTATGCTATGAGCCTTGACTCTCTCTTGTTTCTTGATGGTTATGATATGGAAGTTTATTCTTAATCCCAATTCCTCTTGTTTATGCTTATCTCTTATTGTCATTTTAATTGCTTCCGCGACCAAGGATGTGTGATGATATACTATAAGGCTTGTTAGGGGTCCCTCTGGGTTCCCCATTCGCCGGTCAGGTCTAGGTCGTAGGCTTGGGTCGTGCCACCCTTGGGTCTAGCAATAATTTTTGATTGTCGGCCACGTCAAAGGTACCTTCCCAATGTATGATAAACTTTTTATCAAAGGACAAAGTTCAAGATTCCTAGGGTGTTTATGAAACCATATCTAGTAGAGTCTTACTTATAGGTGTGTTATCCACTATACTTATAATTAGGAGGCTATAGGACATAAAGAATTATTTCATTTTTTCGTATTATGAGTTCGTGTAATAGAATTTCACTCTATGAAAGTTTTCATCTAACTCGTGCGTGACGTATTTGCAAATCTTGGCTCCTAAGTGAACAACTTGCCAAAGGAATATTTCAACTCCAGTTATTGAGATGCCTCCACCAGAAGTGTCTACTTAGATATGGACAAGAGGTCAGGGCCGACCTTTGAGGACTACTCGAGCTCCTCAAATGCCTATTGTATAGCCTTCTCCTACTTCTGATGCCATTTTCAAAGTAGCCATTTCCATGCTCACCCAGCTTATGGTTGCCCAAAGTAGTAACCAGAGCTTACCAACCCCTTGCTCTCATGAGTTCAGTGTTGAATCGAGGCTTAGAGAGTTTTTGAGGACAAACTCACCAGTGTTCACTGGGTCCAAGGTAAATGAGGACCCCTAGAATTTCACAGATTATATGTGGAAAGTCCTGAGATCTATGCATGTAAATGAGATTGAGGGAGTTGAGCTTGCTTATTACAGGCTGAAGGATATAGCAATTTTCTGGTTCAACTAATAAGAGGAGAGCTGAGGTGAGAATGCTGCATCTGTGGTATGGAATGAATTCGAGAATGCTTTCCTTAATAATTCTTTCACATGAAGTTGAGGGAAGCAAAGGCTGAGGAATTTGTGATCCTGAAGCAAGAGGGGATGACTGTCAAAGAATATGGTCTCAAGTTCATCCAACTATCCATGTATGCATAAAAAATAGTTCAAACATGAGAGCTAAGATGAGGAGGTCCATATATAATCTTATCATATAAGAGGGATTTTCGATTAAGTAGGCATCTACCCTCTGGCGAAGTGTCTAATTCAACTAGGACATTTTTGGGGGAAAAATTCAAATAATTATTTTTTGTTGTATTTTAATATAATTGGTATATAATTTTTTTGAAATTATAAATGAGATCCACTTTAACTACAATCTTTAGTTTTAAATTCATATATTTCAATTATAGCTTTATTATTTCGAGTGTCAGAAATATTTGTGTATATTATGCAACTATTTTGAGTTATAAAATCAACGGTCAATGATAAAAAATTCTTTAATTAAGGGTGTCTCAATGGACGTTTTCACATTAGGTCTTTCACACAAAAAAGGAGTAGATTTACTAATATATATTAGGCTCATAAATTAATTAATATTAGTAATATTTATTTGATATTTATTTTATACCTAATGAGCTAATTTGTTATCATTTAATTTTATCATTAAAAAATAAATTTATAAATAACTGTTAGGCTCATACATCGCACACAATCATATATAACTTAACAACATGACCTGTGTATTTCATGGTCATACTTTCTTGTGTGGCAAATACTGAGTTCATTATGAGAATCAAAGAATCCTGCACTTTTTATGTCAAAGAATCATGAAACCAAACTTTTTTTATTTTTCTCTTCACTTATTGCTCCACCTTTTTCCTTTTAGATCTCACCTAATTTTTTCTTTAGATTTTAATTCTCATTTAAGTCATTCCAAAAGTAACATTTATTATTTCAATTTTAATTTATAAAAGTGATAAATGTGTGGACAATTTATTATATGTTTAGTAATACTTCTTGTCTCAGTTTTAGTTTATTATAGTCACTAATGTTAGAGGAATTTATAATACGTTTATTAGTTAACCTTTTAAGACTAATTTATTTAAAAAGACAGTTTTAAGCACTAAAGTAGGTAAATAGATCAACATGTTTGTTTTTATCTTTCAAGAGCCACTACAAAAGAATTCTCAATTTGTGACAGTTAATTTATGGGAGTTTTAACAAATCCCACCATTAATTAATTTTGTGACGTTTATTTTAACCTCTACAATATAAATTGTTTTGTGGTGGTTTTATTATGGGAATTAGTAAGTTACCACGATTTTTTTATAGTTTGTGGCAATTATCAACTCCCAAAAATTTATTAAATTCATTCTTTTTAAAAATCTTATCTGTATATATATACACATACACTTTAAAATAAAATTTAGATGCTAAATCAATGTTAAACCCCGTGAATAATTAATTATGGTAATTCGTCGCGTTGGAAAATTTT
>JAABOM020007028.1:0-59319 GCA_011800125.2 Solanum clarkiae | reverse complement strand
GGGGTACCGGTATTCTATACTACTTAACCTTGTGTTTATTAGTTCACTTGCTGAGTACCGTGTCTTTGGTACTCACCTCCCCTTGCTACAACAGTTTTGTAGGTTGTGAGCCCAGATTATCGTGATACTCTCTACTGTTCCTTGTCTAAGGCTTCCCGTGGAGATTGCGAGAGGTAGTTGTTTGCCATTCAAGCTGGCTTCTTACTCCTATTTATGATTTTGTTTTATTCTAGTGACAATGTCATTTGATACGTATGTTTTCTTTCGAATCTATTGTAGTACATTAGAAACTTGTGCTCGTGACAACTAGGTTTTTGGGGAATTTTCATCAAATTGAACTTTTATTTTTTTTATAATTTCGCATTTTTAAGGTTATAGTTAGGTTGTAGGCTGACTTTTCTTGGTGGGATAAGACGAGTGCCATCACGCCTGAATTTCGAGTCGTGACAGATGCATTGCAATAACTGATCAGCACCATAAGCAAAATTTATAACATAGGTAATAGATGAGCATACGACAATATGACATGTATGAATGATACTTGAAATAAAATCATGCTTATATGGAACATAATACATGTGTATTGAGAGAGGTACAAACCCCACAACAAAGTCGATAGAGTAAAAACCCCCCAATGTGGTTATCAAGGTACAAACTCCTCAACATAGTTGCATGGGCCTACCACATCTGAGCGAGGCGATTGAGGTACAAACCCCTCCACAAGATTACCCGGGCCTACAACCCCCGAGTGAGGCTTGGTCAATTCCCAACACTATAGAGATAATATCATGTACATTCATTACTTTCATCATCATATAACCATTCATTTAATAAGACATGCATTGGACCTTCAATTCATGAAGAAACTCATAACAGGATATTTTATCAAACACTTGGCGGGTGTGTACTGCTAGTGTAAAACTCTGCAATTCAAGAGTGCAATCATGCTACCAAATCCAATGCAAAACCATCAATAGATACTTGATAACACCCTCAAGCAATATACATCAAAATCATTCATCAAATCTCACAATAGATCTTAGATTCATAGCTCAAAACATGCTAAAACAATCATAATTTCATGAAATCACAATATATTGTGCAGTAAAATTCGTAATAAGCAAGACCCATGAGTAAATCAACTTTTCATTATGCAGTTTTAAGTAAAAGGAAACTTGGGTATCATGGGTAAAAGGAACCCATGAAAGAACCCTACATACCTTGACTTTAGAGAATAGCTTGATGACGATTGGAGATGGAGACTTGAAGCTTGAATGATAACCTTAGTATCCAGATGAGTTTTGAGATTGAAATGTGGAGATGAAATATTGTCCAAGTGTTTGAGAGAGTATTTGGAAATGTCTTGGATGATATGAGGGTGAAATAAGGCTAAGTATAGGTATTTTCACATATAGGAATACTTAGTCCTAAGACTCAATGTCTTGGACTGGATAAAAATAATAGGATAGAAAATACAGTAATCCGTGTCACGTTAAGGGCGCGGACTGCTCACTGGAAATCGCATTTTGAGATTTTCAAATTTTGCTATGGTAGCTCTTCAATCAGGGATAGACCCACTTCCCACTCAATTTGACCCCCTGAATAATAATATGAAGTCGGATTTTCTTTATCATGCATGAATTTTGAGATAGAAGGAAATTACGATTCTGAGCACTTCTGAGGCAAATTTTCTGGCACTTTTAGGGGTCATTTCAATGCTACTAGCTTGATAATGATATTTTGGACTTGATAAAATTATCAGAACACAAATTTGAGGTCTCCTTGACTCAAAAGTTCTTTGGTCGCAATTAAATCAACTATACTCAAAAGTCCAAAATGCCCTCAAAACATCACAAAATATGATGGGACCTCTTTTAGGACTTACTCATTTTAACTCAACCTTCCAACTTAAAACCTAAATTCCACAAAACAACCTCAAATCTGAATAACACGATGCTCGTAGATAAATTTCATATTTTAGAGCTGATAGAACTGATAAAATTCTATTTTGAGACTTATTACTCTTATTGGTATGAAAAATCAGCTTTTATACATCTTAAGCTTTTAAACCAAAAACTCGCACATTACTCAACGTTTCCCCAAAACACGAAAATCAATCAGAACAACAAATCAAATATGACACGGGGCAACTATCAAGAGGGGTAAAATGATAGTTTTCTTATAATTTTCAAAAATGACCTTCAGGGTCAGTATATTTTTGATGCTTTGGGGCTAAATATTGCCTCTAATTCAAGAGTTATAAAGCATCTAACAAGTCAATACATAATGTGTTATTGTTAAGTCTTGCTTATGGGGCTGAACTTGTTGTTTCAGTAGTCCTTAGACTAGCAAGTCTTGCTTCTAGGGCAATAACTACAAAGTATCTCATATATAAATCAAAACACAATGTGATAATGTCAAGTCTCAACCCTAGGGCTTAACTTTATTTATTTTAAAGTCCTTAAGCTAAGAGGCAAAAATTATATATATGATAAATCAATTGAGACACGATGTAGTAATGTTAAATCCTGCCCATGGATAAAGTTCTTGGTCCAACTCTTGCCTCTAAGGCAAGAGTTATAGAGTGTCCTAAATCAATACATAATGTGGCAGTGTCAACTCTTGCTTGTGGGGCTTAAGTTATTTTTTTAAAGTGCTTGGTCTATTAAGTCTTACCTCTAGGAAAATAGTTATAGAGTATCTAACAAATCAAAACATAATGATATAGTGTCATGTACTTCTGATAGAACTTAAATTATTATTTCAAAGTCTATGGGCTAACACACACACACACACACACACACACACACACACACACACACACATATATATATATATATATATATATATGACAGATTACATCTCAAAAGCCAACACTTTCACATTATAGAATAATTGATAGTTTGAGACAGTAAAAAATAGAAGTATGAAACTATCAAGAATTTTACATATTAAATGGTAGAAATATAATTATTTATTTTACTATCAGATTGTTAGTCAACCCAATAAGAAAATAAATCTAAAACCTTTAAGAACCAATAATTTAATAATCAAAAATTAAAATAATTACAAAAATTGCTAAACCGAAATAAACCAATAACTTTTTTGATTTGGATTAACAATTTCAGTTCGATTTTGAATAGTCAGAGTGAATCTCAAATATAAGAAAATAAAAAGACTATGTCAACTCTTTCCCATGGGAGTAATTAGTTCGTTGAAAGTTTTTAGACTAAGTATTTTCCATAAAGCCAGTGCTAAAAGTATCTCATGAAATTTTAAATCATATATATTTAAATTAGTAAATACGAAAAAAATATCATCTTAAACCTTGTCATTTTAATGTACGGTGCAATTTAGTTAAAAAATATCACAAAATAAATAAAAATGAAATGCCCAAAAAATTGCCCAAACATGTGCCTCGAAAATGCTAAAAATCGTAATTTCTATATATCTCAAAATTTGTGCATGATATCAAAAATCCAACTTCATATTCTTGATCAAGGGGCACAATTGAGTGAAAAATGGGTGTAACCCAAATTCCATAGGACTCATAGTGATAAACAAATTTCGCCTAAATTTCAGTTTCCAGAAGCAGTGCGCGTTGGCTACGCGACGCGGAGCCGTCACAGAGCAGTGTATTTTGTTGCACATTTTTTTCATTTCGGTCCAAGGCCTTGGGATCTTGGGCCTAAGCCTCCCTATGCGTAAAAACACCTATACTTACTCATTTTTCAACTCCATATAATTCAAGATATTCTTAAAAGCCCTCTCTTACACTTAGCCAAATATTTCACCCAAAATCAAGTGTCTTGAACTTATTCCGGATCTCAAGAAATTCATTCTAGATTCAAGTTCTCATTCAAGTCTTCATAAAGAAAATCTCCAAAATTGAGGTATGTGGGTTTCAACCATTGGATCCCTTCACCCATGGTGCCCAGCCTTCCTTTTCAAGTGAATTGCATATTTTCAAGTTGATTTATCTATGGGTATTTCTTATTATGAATTCGATTATGAACTATGTTGGGGTTTCATAAAATGTTGAGTATTTAAGCATGTTTTGAGCTATGAATCGATGATCTATTATGAGATTTAATGAGCGCTTTCAATGTATCTTGCATGAGAGTGTTACCAAGTGTTGGTATGTTTTTTTACATTAGGTTTTCTCACATGATTTCACTCTCAAATTACATGATTTTGAACTAGCATTACACACCTATCAAGTGTTTGTTAAAATGTCCGATTATAGATTTTTGAGTTATGGATGATCTATTGTATTTCTTATGAGTCAAGTGACTTTATGATGATGAAAGGAATATTTGCATGTGATGATTTCATGAAAAGTATCTATGTTATTGCAAGTTCACCACACCTTTTTGAAGGGGTGATATGCCTCGACCACCTTGTTGGAGGGTGCTATGCCCGTACTACCATGTTGAAGGGTATGTACCTCAATTGCCAGATGACAACAACTACCTCTTTACATCTCCTGGGAAGCCTTGGAGGATCAAGGAAAATACTATTCATTGTCCAGGCTCACAACCTACACAAGTGTAGAAGGAAGGGGTAAGTACCAAATACCACACGGTACCTAGCAAGTCAACTAACAAAACAAAGGAAGTTTAATAGAATACACAAACTCCTTTCGTCCCAATCGATCTCCATGACTACAATATACACAGAAAGTTATTCCAACCTAGCAATACATAATACGTAATAAAGATGACATTTCACCATATCACAATTCCAAAGCACAAGCTAAAAATGATAGCAAAATCAATCATAAGAAAAACATCATGCTATAAAATAATTTGCAAGGGTGAAATGTAATGCTTATGCAATAATTGCCGGCAAAGACCTTGGCATTACAACATCACTAAAAAATATCTCAACATCATATCATCGCCGGTAAAAACCTTGGCATCACAAAATCATCATAAATTCGCCGGCAAAGACCTCAGCATCATAATATCATCATAAAGTTTTCAACATCATAATTTCGCCGGCAAAGACCTTGGCATTATATCTCGACTGTTGAAGACCTCAGTCCCAATACTTTCCATCTCACTCATATCAATATCCGGAATCAATGCAAATATGCATGTCATAGAATGAATGAACATGATATGAATTCTACAAATAAATACACTTACTATCTCCAACCACAACAATATATATATATCAAAAATATATAATTCTCATCACTTAATCACATTTAACAATTCAAGTATCATAATAGCATACCAACTCACATTTACATTTTTAATCATCTCATCTCTTATAATATTAAAATATTTCATATATTAGACATAGGAGAAAGAAAATTTTGAGAATTCTACGAGAATTACAAAGTTTTGAAAGTCCACTTGCCTTAATCAAATCACGATCAATCAAACACTTTGGCCTTTCCTTTTTGAATAGAATTTATAGCACCACGAATATCCATATTACTATATTATCACCATAAGATTTCAAAACTCACAATATCCATATTACTATATGTCTAGCCTAGACCCAAAAATCAACTAATTCTGTTATTAATTTCTAAAATTTCAAGTCCAGGATTTAATCTTAAATCCTCCAAATAATATAATTCTAATTCTCACAATATAAAGAATAATATTATATTCGGTATATATAAATGATGAGCAATTTTCACTAATCACAAAACATTACACCTCATTATCCAACCATCCCTATTTATTAAATAATTCCATTACCAAATCTTTCTTTCCTTTATTCATTTTGACCCATAAACAAATATACATAATGATTTCAACTTCCACCCTTAAGGAA
Organism: Solanum clarkiae; assembly: GCA_011800125.2. Classification (NCBI taxonomy): domain Eukaryota; kingdom Viridiplantae; phylum Streptophyta; class Magnoliopsida; order Solanales; family Solanaceae; genus Solanum; species Solanum clarkiae. The sequence continues at coordinate 53,526 of JAABOM020007028.1, read as the reverse complement.
GAATATTAATGATATAACATAATATACTTAATATTTGATTACTTATCTTAATATGTCAAAACTTAAACCATATAATGTAATATCATAAGAATAAATGAAGAGGAAGTTAACGAAGAGCTAAAACATTGTTAGATGATAACAAAGTACACCAACCTTATTATTATGAATATATCTCCATCAATTCAAACATCCATACATCACTGCCTTAAATATATAAAATATATCTTGTTAATTTTTTTTTCTAAATGACCAATGGTATCAACAGAAAACCCATGCCTTCTCTCCCAACTTTATCAAGAAATGATGCCACATCCTTCTTCAATCTAAATTCTTTATTCTACAAACAATTTAATAGTACAATTCAGCAGTACATGTATTAATATATTACTATAATAACTCTATCACCCATAATTAATAAACTTGATCTAACAATTAAAGAAATCTTACCAGGACATCAAAATGTACTTTTTGATGGTGTGCGCCTATTTTAGGAAACTAAACACCTCCCTTCAACTAATAAGACTTTCAAAATATTAAGTAGTTCATATTATTTCTTTAGATATTCACACTGTATTCTTTAGCAGAATTTTATGCCCTCTCTTTATATATTTATTCACTCATTTCTTTCTGTTTGCTTGAAATGAGCAAATTGCTCACTAATTTTTAGGCAACCATGCCTTACCAATGTCCCTAAATGAATAATTAATACATTAGTGCATAGAGAAACAAACAATGGTGCATTCCCCATTATTACCACAAATGGACATTATTGATACATGCATTATCAAGATTAAATAATGGTAGGGACTTTCCACTACACCTTGTATCCTAAATATCTAATTTTTTTTTATTAATATAATAATAATAACAAAGAAGTAAGGAAGGACATTTTAAGAAAATAATACGACCGATTCTCAAAATGGTCTAACGGAGCATTACACTTAGGGTGAATCAGTGTTGTTTGTGAAGAAAAAGGATGATACTCTTAGAATGTGTATTAATTACCGATAAATTAATAGGCTCACCATAAAGAATAAGTACCTTCTACCAAGGATTGATGATCTATTTGACCAACTTCAACGGGCTAGTCACTTCTCTAAGATTAGTTTTCGGTCGAGGTATCACCAAGTAAAAGTGTGGCAGTGGGACATTCTCAAGACGGCCTTTTAGACTATATATGGGCACTATGATCTTGTGGTTATGTCCTTCAATTTGACTAATACACTGGCTATCTTCATGGATCTTATGAATAGGGTCTTCAAACCCTACCTTAATTTGTTTGTGGTGGCATTTATCGATGATATCTTGATCTATTCCCATAGTGAAGAGGAGAATGTGGATCACTTGAGGGTGGTGTTGCAAATCTTGAGGGTAGAGAAGTTCTATGTCAAATATGAAAAATGTGAGTTTTGGTTGAAAGTGATTGTCTTTCTAGGTCATGTGGTGTCGGGTGATGGTATTGTGGATCCTAAGAAGAAGGAGTAAATTAGAAGTTAGCCTAGGCAATAGGAGTTCCTTAGCTTTAGTAGATTATTATCAGAGGTTTGTGAATGGGTTCTCTTATATTGTTTCTCCTATGACTAAGTTAACCCAAAAGAAGGCAAAATTTGTATGGACCGATATGTGTGAAAAGAGTTTCCAAACTTTGAAAGATAAGCTTATCTCCGCTCCTATCTTATCTCTACCGAAAGAGTTGGAGTGCTTTGTTATGTATTGTGATGCCTTAAGAATTGGTTTGGATTGTGTTTTTATGCAAAATGGTAAGGTGACAGCTTATACCTCTAGACAACTTAAGGTGCATGAAAAGAATTATCCTTCCTATGATCTGAATTGCCCGATGTGCTATTTACTTTGAAAATTTGGTGTCATTAATTTTATGGGGTACATATTGATGTGTTTATCGATCATAAGAGCCTTCAATATATGTTCACTCAAAAAGATGTCAACTTGATACAAAAAAGGTTGTTAGAGCTCCTCAAATATTATGATATAGGTGTATATTATCACCCCAGTAAGGCTAATATTATGGTTGATGCTCTAAGTAGGGTGTCTATGGGTAGTCTATCACATATTGATAATAGTGGCAAAGAAATGGCTAGAGAGGTTCATCGGTTGGCCAGATTAGTGGTTAGGTTTGAAGAGGTTAATAATGGTGGTGTAGTGGTTGTTGATGGTTCTAAATCTTCACTTATTGAGGAGGTGAAGGAAAAGCAAGATTTTGAGTCCTGCCTTGTTAGAATTGAAGGCTTTGGTGAGAGATGGTAAGGTGGAGGTTTTTTCCCAAGGGGGAGAAGGTTCCCTTAGGTACCAAGGTAGGTTGTGTGTGCCTAATATTGATGACTTGAGAAAGCAGGTTCTAGATGAGGCTCATAATTCTTCCTATTCTATTCACCTCGGTTCTACAAAGATATATAGAGATTTTAGGGAAGTGTATTGGTGGGGTGGCATGAAGAGAGATATTGCTAAGTTTGTATCCAGTTGTCAAATTGCCAACAAGTGAAAGACGAACATCAGAGGCCGGGTGGCATAGCCCAAGATATAGAGATTTCTACTTGGAAGTGGGGGGAAATTAACATAGACTTTGTGGTTGGGTTGCCTAAAACTAGACAGAATGTTGATTTATTTGGGTTGTTGTTGATGTAATGACAAAGTCGGCTCATTTCCTACTGGTTAAGACTACTTATGGTGCCGAAGATTATGCCAAATTGTACATTCACAAGTTGGGTAGATTGCATGGAGTGCCTATGTCTATATTACAGATTATGGTTCTCAATTCACTTCTCACTTTTAGAGGTCCTTCCAAAGAGGTCTTGGTACCAAGGTTAAACTTAGTACCACCTTTCACCCTCAAACGGATGGCCAAGCCAAAAGAACTATCCAAACTCTTGAGGATATACTTAGGCCTTGTGTATTGGAGTCTAAGGGTAATTGGGATGAATACCTTTCACTCATTGAGTTTTCTTAAAACAATAGCCATCATTAAAGCATTGGTATGACTCCTTTTGAGGCTCTTTATGGTAGGCGTTATAGATCCCCAGTTGGATGGTTTGAGGTATGGGAGATGGATTTGTTAGGCCCGGAATTGGTTATGGAGGCCATGGATAAAGTGAGGATTATAAGGGAAAGATTGAAAACGGCACAAAGTAGAAAAAAGTCCTACGCCAATGTGACGAGAAGGGATCTTGAATTTACGGTTAGTAATTTGGTCTATTTGAAGGTCTCACCCATGAAGGGTGTGGTTCGTTTTGTTAAAAAGTGTAAATTGATTCCAAGATTTGTGGATCCTTAAAGATTGTTGAGAAGGGTTGGTAAGGTGGCCTACGAGTTGGAGTTTCCCAATGACATGATCTGGTCTTCCATGTGTCTATGTTGAGGAAGTGTGTGGGTGACCCAAGTGCTATTGTGCCTTTAGATGTTGTGGGTGTTGTTGAAGACAATTTGACTTATGAAGAGGTTCTGATAGAAACTTCAGATAGACAAGTGAAGAGGTTGAGGAACAATTACGTAGCTTTCATCAAGGTTCTTTGGAGAAACCAACAAGTTGAAAGTGCCACATTGGAAACCGAGGTGGACATGACAAAGTGATATCCCTATCTTTTCCATTGTAGTAAAGACCACGATACTAATATTAACTCCCCTATGTGATTTCAAATCTTAAGTTTCAGCCTTATTTCATCTGCATGTATTTATGTTTATGTTGGCAAGTTTATGGTGATTTTTGACACTAATTTTGGGATTTTCGAAATGATGTTTTAGTGCATTTGTTGCATTCATGTGTGGGCTGAACTCATCTTAATTATTTCTCCCATATACATTTATTTGACATTCGGGTATGAATGTTCCCAAGGGGAAGATATTGAAACGCTCCAAAAAGTGCCTGAAAATGTACCTTGGAAATGCCCATAATCATAATTTTCATATATCTCAAAATCCATGTGTGATATTGAAAATCTGATTTTATATTCTTTTCCATGTGGCAAAATTGAGTGTAAAATGGGTATAACCCAAATTTTAGAGGACCCGTAGAAAAAAAGAATCTTGCTAGTGTTTCAATTTCTAGAAGTAGTGCGCATTGGCTCCACAATGCGAAGCTATCGCGGAGCAGTGCATTTTGTTGCCGGTATTTTTCATTTCGATCCAAGGCCTTAGGTCTTGGGCCTAAGCCTCCCTATGCGCAAAAATACCTATACTTAGTCATTTTTTAACCCCGTATCATTCAAGACATTCCCCAAAATCCTCTCTAACACTTGGAAAAATATTTCGCCCAAAATCAAGTGTCCTAAACTCATTCCCGATCTCAAGAAATTCATTCAATCTTCAAGTTCTCATTCAAATCTTCATCAAGAAAATCTCCAAATTTGAGGTATGTGGATTTCTACCATTGGGTCCTTTCACCCATGGTGTCCAACCTTCCTTTTTAACTAAATTGCATGTTTTCAAGTTGATTTATCAATGGGTATTTCTTATTATGAATTTGATTATGAACTATGTTGGGGTTTCATAAAATGTTGACTATTTTAGCATGTTTTGCGCTATGAATCTATGATCTATGATAAGATTTGATGAGGGGAATATATCTTGCATGAGAGTGTTACCAAGTGTTGGTAGGTTGATTTACATTAAGTTTTCTCACAGGATTTTACTCTTGAATTACACGATTTTGAACTAGCATTACACACCCACCAAGTGTTTGATAAAATGTTCAACTTTGGATTTTTGAGTTATTGATGATCTATTGTATGGCTTTTAAGTCAAGTGAATTTATGATGATAAAAGGAATGTTTATATGTGATGATTTCATAAAAATTATCTATGGTGTTGCAAGTTCACCAGACCTAGTTGAGGGGGTAATATGCCTCAACCACCTAGTCGGGGGGTGCTATGCTCGTACTACCATGTTGAGGGATATATACCTCAATCGCATTGTCGTGGGAAGGTAAGCCCGTACTACCATGTTGAGGGGTAGATAGCTAATCGCCTTATTGAGGGGTGCTACGTCCGTACTATCATGTTAGGGGATAGATGCCTCAATAGCCTTGTCGGTGGGTGGTAAGCCCATACTACCTATTGAGCGGTAGATACCTCAACCACCTTCTAAGTGGGTAGTATAACTTGGATTCCAAGTAGTAATTTTCTTGGTCTATGATGACGGTATCTTCCTACACATGTAATATATTCTATACAAGCATGTTTTACTTCAGGCATTGATCATGCCTGTCATGCTATTAATATACTATCCTTTTCTCATGATTATGCATTTTGACTATGTTGCCTATCTCATGTTACATTGCATCCTACATACTTAGTACATTTAAATGTACTAACGCATATTCTATGCCTACATGAAGTTACCATGTAGGAGCCAGAAAACCTCTTCATCATCCTCCCTGTACCAAGTTGTGACATCTTGAAGATAAGCTTTGGTGAGTCCTCAAGTTCAGGGACACTAGCTATGCTATTCTTGCTTATGTTATTTCTTTATGATGAACTGTTAATACAATGAGGGTGAGCCCGAAAAGTGTCTTGGCTCCCACCCAATCTATACTAGAGGAATTGTTGGACAAGTGATGTAATTATGCTTGAGCTTTGGCTCTTCTATGATTTATGCTATTATAGACTTCGCTTATTCCCTTTATCCTTATTTATACTCTCTTTTTGTTGTTTAATTGCTTTCGCTACCAAGGATGAGTATATGATATGCTAAGAGACTTGTTTGGGGACCCTTCGGGTTCCCATTCACCGTGTCACATCTAGGCTCTAGGCTTGGTTCTTGACAAAAATAAATATTACTTTTAGTTTTATCATTGGTATATGTTATCTGCGGATAACATAGTAACTATTGATGAGACTCGAGCTAAACGTAATGATAGATCGGTGGTTTGTAGACACACAACAACATCCATCGTGTGCACTGAAATGCCCCGTAATTATATTTCTAGAATATTTCAAAAACTGTGCGTGATTCAAAAATTCGACTTCATATTCTTATTTAGGGGGAAAATATTGTGGGAAAAGGGTAGCCCCCAAATATTAGAAGACCCGTAGCTAAAAACAATTTTCGTAATGGAGGCCGAGCAATGTGCCTGGCGCCCATAGTGTGACATGTCGGTGGCGCAGTTTAGAACAAATTTAAGTATGCGTCTGGTCTGCATCGCACCTAGGCCCAGACCAGTGTAATTTTTTCCTACATTCTCTAATTTCATCTAAGGGAATTTGGGTTACCCAATGCCCATTTAAATATTAAATCCTCCATACTTAGCAATTTTTTAACTCTAGGACTTACAAAACCCTCTCAAAACCTCTCTAAAACTTTATTAAATCCCCCATTAAAATTCAAGATATCAAGAGCAAGTTTTGGATTTCAAAAGCCCAACACAAACCTCAAGTCTTCCTCAACTTAATTTCAAGAAAGTCTCAAGTTTAGGTATGTCGGATTCATTCATGGGTTCCTTCCACCCATGAAGTCAAACCTTCTGTCTTTTTCAAATTTCATGATTTTAATGATGGATATTTTATCGGTAAACTCTATTATGCATTATAAATATCGTTTGAGATTGGATTTTTCAAGTATGGATTAAGTATGCATGAATATCTAATAAAGCTATTTCCATGAGTTGATTTATGCTTATTGAGGCTATACATAACATGAATTATGATACTATGAATCATGGCGAATTTCTAAGATGTATTTCATGACACCCAAATGAGGATTTTACTATTATGTTGGTGGATTGATTTAAATGACATCACATTAAATTTATTTTACTCCTTCTTGTCCTATACTCCTTAATTGCATGATTTTGAGCATATGTATGCATACACATCATGTTGATTAAGTTTGCATGACTATGATTCTTATGTTGATAAAAGACTATTATATGAATTGCAAGACAAGTATTTCTATGGTGATTTATAATCTCCAAAGCATATTACACTTGAAAAGATTCCATGATCTACAATTGAATTCCTAAGCTCTTATCATATGTCTTGTCTTCGTGTGAATTGAGAAGCGTACTAGAAGGGGTCATAAATTATGCTGTATGCCTTACCGTCTAGTATAAGGCATATGTTTACATGAAGGTGTCATAAACCATATTGTATGCCTCACCCTCATTTATAACTTATTAATATGCATTACCTAATGTCTACATGAAGGGTCATGAATCATGTTGTATGACTCACCCTCATGTACAACTTGATATCATGTACTATCCACTACCTACTAGAAGGTGTCATAATCCAAGCTCTATTCCTCACCCTCTAGTACATGTTATTTGGATGTGCTATTCAAGTCACTTTATGGTGTGGAAGAAGTTATACAATTATGATTATTCTCAAGCGTGTTTACACCTAAACATTGAGTATACATGTCATATGGAGTTCATGTCTATCGACTATGATTATGCATCTTGATTATTATGCTTATGGTTCTTGTTGCATTGAACCCACATACTTAATACATTCCAAGTACTAACGCATACTCTATGCCGGCATGATATCACTATGTAGGGATCAGAGCTCTTATTGATCCTCCTCCTACATGTGGCTAGTCGGATCATTAAAGTTAGCTTTTGGTGAGTCCTCATATTCGGGGACAATATCTATTTTCTTTCACGCCTATGTTAATACTTTATCCATCTTTTTGGATGATTATCTATGAGGGTGAACTCGGGAGATGTCTTGGCCTCCACCCCATCTACTAGTAGAGATGGAGTTGGATATTATGATGATTTTTATTTATGAGCTTGACTCCTATTAATCTTATCTTATTAAAAAAGTCTCCCATAGTCCTACTTCCGGTATGTTCTATTATTATATGTTCGTTATCTTATTTTGCTTCTGCAACCAAGGATGTATATATGATATGGTAAGAGGCTTGTTTGGGGTTCCTTTAGGTTCCTCATTCTCCGTGTCACATATAGGCCCTAGGTTTGAGTCATGACAAGCTTGGTATCAGAGCTCTAGGTTGTTAATGGTCCTAAAAAATCTAACAAATCACGTCAAGTAGAGTCTTATTCGTAGTTGTAAAGCGAGTCGTAACTGTGAATAGGAGGCTATGAGGCATTTAGGAAATATTTCACTTCTTCATGGTCTATGTGATTCTCTAGATATAAGGATAAGACTTTCTCCCCTAATGAACATCTTTTGGTATTTTAGATCATGCCTCTACAAAAAGAGAGACCATAGAGGGCCCGCACACCCGAAGAGGGCCCGGATCATCAAGCTCATAAAGGAGAAGGGACTACACAAGTTGAGTTCCGGAATGCCATAACCATGTTAGAACATGCTATGACCAATCAATTGAATTAAGGGGCCCAAGCTCCTCATGCTCCAACTCCAGCCTCAAGGGTGAGGGACTTTACAAGGATGAACCCTCCAGAGTTTCATAGGTCCAAAACGGAGGAAGATCCCCAAGAGTTTATTGGTAAAGTGTATAAGGTGCTTGCTATCATGGGGGTGAATTCGAAGGAGAAGAAAAATCTAACGGCCTATCAACTCAAGGGTGTGGCCCAAATTTGGTTTGCTCAATGGTAATTGAGAAGGGGAAACAATGATGCCATTCCTTGGGAGGACTTCAAGGCTACCTTCCTGAACTACTTCTTCCTTATTGTGTTGAGAGAGGCAAAAATGATGGATTTTATGAATCTCAAGCAAGGCTCCATGAGTGTGAAGGAGTATGTCCTCAAATTCAACAAACTCTTAAAGTATGCTCCTCATTTGGTTGCCGATACTAGGGTAAGAACGAACATTTTTATGTAAGGAGTGTCTGATTTGGTGAATGAAAAGTGTCGAACCACTATGCTTGTGGGTGACATGGACTTATCTAAGCTCATGACCGACGCTGAATAACTTGAGGAGGAAAATATTAGAAAGAGGAGAAGTGGAGAGTCTAAGAGGGATCGGTTTGATGGTGGTTTCCAAGGTGTTAAGGTGGTCGCTTCCAACAAGGTCACAAATTTCATAGCCAAGGATCCTCTAGTTCTCCAAACAAGAGGTTTTTAAATGATCGAGTGCCTTAGGTGGTAATGGTGGGATGACTAATTTTAGGTGCCAAAAGTTTGGGAGGAATCATAATGGAAAATGCTTGAGGTATTTGAATACTTACTATGGGTGAGGGAGAGTAGGCCACAAGATTGTTGATTGCCCTTATTCTCAAAACAAGAGATGGGATGGTACTCCTCAAGGATAAGGTGGTTAGATTGATCAAAGGGCTCGAAGTGGCCAATAAGTGGGTGCTCCACGTCACAATTGATTTTATGCTCTTAAAGGAAGGCAAGGAGTGGATGAGGTGCCAGATGTTGTTATCGGTATGTTAAAGGATTTTGATTATGATGTGTATGTTTTATTAGATTGAGGTGCCACTCTTTCTTTTATTACTCCTTTTGTTGCTACTATGCTCCATGTGTGCTCCGAATTGTTGTGTGAACCCAATGATGTTTCTATTATTGGTGAGTCCATTCTTGCTAGAAAAGTCTATATGGATTGTCCCGTGTCTGTATTGCATAGAATATTACCTTGTGATTTTGTTGAATTTGACATAGTGGATTTTGACATTATTATTGGGATGGATTGGTTACATGCATATCATGCTTCCATTCATTGTAAGACTCATAAAGATAGGTTTCAAATTCCTAATAAGCCCATCTTTGAGAGGGAAGTTCATGATTTAGTGGTTAAGGATAAGTTCTTCTCTTTTCTTAAGGCCCCGAAATTGATTTCAAAGGGTTGCACTTACCATGTTATGAGGATTAGAGATGCTGAGTCTAAAGTCCTTCCTATTGAGTCGGTTTCAGTGGTCAATGAGCTTCTTGATGTTTTTACCGATGAGCTTCCTAGTGTTCCTCTCTAAAGGGAAAGAGACTTCAGTATAGATCTCCTCCCCGATACACAACCCATATCTACTCTTCCTTACTATATGGCCCCGGCAAAAGTTAAAGGAGTTGAAAGATTTATTGGAGAAGTGTTTCATAAGGCCTAGCAAGTCACCCTAGGGTGCACCAGTGTTGTTTGTAATAAAGAAAAATGGTTCACATAGAATATTCATTGACTATCGGAAACTCAATAAGGTCATAATAAAGAACAAGTATCCTCTACCAAGAATATATAACCTATTTGATCGACTACAAGGGGCTCTGCATTTTCCTAAGATTGAACTTCGGTCCAAATACCACCCAGTAAGGGTGAAAGAGTGTGATATTCCCAAAATGACTTTTCGATCTAGGAAAGGGCATTTTGACTTTATGGTGATGTCATTTGGTTTAACTAATGCACCGACGGTATTTATAGATCATATGAATATGGTCTTTATACCTTACCTTGATATGTTTGTGATAGTCTTCATAGGTAACATATTGATCTATTCCCGAAGTGAAGAAGAACGTGTGAATAATTTGAGGGTGGTATTGCAAATTTTGAGGGATGAGAAGTTGTTTGCTAAATTTATTAAGTGTGAATTTTGGTTAAAAGAGGTTGCATTCCTAGGGCATGTGGTGTCAGGTGATGGAATTAAAGTAGACCCTAAGAAGATGGAGGTGATAAGGAATTGGCCTAGGCCCTTGACTCCGACAGATATAAGGAGTTTCTTGGGTCTAGCGGGGTACTTCCGGAGATTTGTGAATGGTTTCTTTTCTTTGGCTTCCCAAATGACAAAATTGACACAAAAAAGGAAAAATTCATTTGTACCATTGAATGTGAAATAAGTTTTCAAACTTTGAAAGACAAGATTATTGCCGCTCCTATCTTGACTTTACTAGAAGGGTTAGAAGGGTTTGTGTTTTAGTGTGACGCCTCAAGAATTTGTTTGGGGTGTGTATTGATTCAAAGTGGCGAGGTTATAGCATATGCTTCTGGGAAACTAAAGATGCATGAGCGTAGTTATCCCACTCATGATCTTGAATTAGTTGTTATGGTGTTTGCTTTTAAAATATGGTGTCATTATTTGTATGGGGTTCATGTAGATGTGTTTACCAGCCAGAAGAGTCTACTATATGTGTTCACTTAATGGGATCTTAATTTGATACCAAGAAGATGGTTAGAGCTCCTTAAGGATTATGGCATGAGTGTGCACTATCATCTCGGCAAAGCTAATGTTGTAGCCGATGCTTTAAGTAGAGTGCCCATGGGAAGTGTATGTCACATTGATGATGGCAATAAGAAAGTGGCTAGAGAAGTTCATCAGTTAGATAGGTTGGGGGTTAGGTTAAATGAAGTAGAAAATGGAGGTGTTGAGGTTATGGATGGTTCCAAATCTTCTTAGATTGAAGAAGTCAAGTCCAAAAGAGACCTTTACCTGCCTTGCTAGAATTGATTGCTTTGGTGAAGGATGGTAAAGTGGAAGTTTTCTCCCTAGGGGGAGATGGTGCCCTTAGGTACCAAGGTAGGCTATGTGTGCCTAATGTTGATGACTTGAGGGAGTCGATTTTGAAAGAGGCCCGTAATTCATCCTATTGTATTCACCCTTGTTCTACAAAAATATATAGAGACCTGAGGGAGATTTATTGGTGAGGTGGTATGAAGAGGTATGATGACAAGTTTGTAGCCGGTTGTCACAATTATCGATAAGTTAATGATGAACATCAAAGGAAGGATGTCCTAGCCCAAGACCTAGATAATCCCACTTGGATGTGGGAAGAGGTTAACATGGGCTTTGTGATTGGGTTGCCAAAGACTAGGAAGCACTTTGATTCTATTTGGGATGTTGGTGATAGGATGACAAAGTTGGCTCACTTTCTACCAGTTAAAACAACTTATGGTGCCGAAGATTATGCTAAGCTATATATTCATGATTTGCATTGTCCATCATTTTGGATCATGGTGCTTATTCATTCTCATTTTTGGAGATCCCTCCTTAAGGGTCTTGGTACCAATGTCAAGCTTAGCATGACTTTTCATCCTCAAACGGATGGTCAAGCCGAAAGAACAATTTAAGTTCTTGAGGATATGCTTAGGGCTAGTGTTTTGGGGTTCAAAGTTAGTTTGGATGAACATCTTCCACTTACTGAGTTTACTTAGAACAATAACTATCACTCTAGAATTGGCATGGCTCCTTTGAAGCTTTATATGGGGCATTGTAAATCCTCGATTGGGTGGTTTGATGTGGGGCAAATGGCTTTGTTAGGCCCGGATTAGGTTATGGAAGCTTTGGAGAAGGTGAGATTGATAAGGAAGAGATTTAAGACAGATCAAACTAGACAAGTCCTACTCCGATGTGAGAAGACAAGACCTTGAGTTTAGCATTGATGATTGGGTAAACTTGAAAGTCTCACCCATAATGGGTGTGGTCAGGTTTGGAAAGAAAGGGAAATTTAGCATAAGGTTTATGGGACCCTACAGAATCTTAAGGAGAATTGGTAAGATTGAATGTGAATAGGAGTTGTCTACGGGTATGAGCATGGTTCATCCGATCTTCCATGTGCCTGTGTTGAGAAAGTATGTGGGTTACCAAGTGCTATAGTGCCCTTAGAGGTAGTGGGTATTATGGAGGATAACTTGACCTATGAGGAGATCCTAGGGGAGATATTGGATAGGCAAGTAAAAAGGTTGAGACACAATGATGTGGCATCCATCAAAGTCCTTTGGAGGAATCATCAAGTTGAAAGTGTCACTTGGGAAGCCGAAGCAGACATGAAAAATTTATATCCTCATATCTTTCACTCTACTCAAGCCGAAGATAACAATTTAAATCCTATCTATGATTCCAAGTCTTAAGTTTTATCCTTCAAGTCATTTTGCACGCATCAATATTCATGGTTAGAAGTTTTGATAATTTTTATGCATATTTTGAAACTTTTTAAGAATGATGTTTAAGTGCATTTGTTACATTCATATCGGGCTGAAAGTTTCATGATTACGTCTCAAGTATGTTTCTTTGACATTTGGGGATGAAAGTTCCCAAGGGGATATATTGTAACACCCCTTATATGCATTAGAATGCCCTATAAGAGTATTTTCCGAATATCTCAAAAATCGTGCAGGGTGAAATTGTGTGGGTAAAGGGTAGCTCCCAAATTTTTGAAGACCCATCGCGAAAAATAATTTTTGCAACGGGGGCTGAGTCAGTGTGCCGCGCGCCCATAGTGCGACACGCATGGGGCGCAGTTTAGCACAAATTGAAGTGTGCATCTAGTTCGCGTCGCACCTAGAGTGCAGACTAGTGTAAATTTTCCCTCAGTTTTCTAGTTTCGTCCAAGGAAATTTCGGTAATAACCCAATGCTCATTTAAATATTTAATCCTCTATCCTTACCAGTTTTTAACTCTAAGACTCACAAAATCCTCTCAAAACCTCTCCAAAACACTATCAAGTCCCGCATTCAAATTCAAGGATTTCAAAAGCAAGTTTTGGAATTCAAGAACCCAACACAAACCTCAAGTCTTCCTTAACTCAATTTCAAGAAAGTCTAAAGTTTAGGTATGTGGGTTTCATTCATGGGTTCCTTCCACCCATGAAGCCAACCCTTCCCTCTTTATCAAATTTCATTATTTCAATATTAGATATTTTATGGGTAAACTTTATTGTGCATTATAATATGATTTGAGGTTGAATTTTGTAACTATTGATTAAGTAGGCATGAATATTTAATGAAACTATTTCCATGAGTTGATTTATGCTTATTGAGGCTATACATGACATGAATTATGAGACTATTAATGATGGAGAATTTCCAAGATGGATTTCATGATACCTAAATGGGGGCTTTACTGTTATGTTGGTGGGCTGATTTACATGACATTAAGTTATATTGATTTTACTCCTTTGTCCTATACTCCTAAATTGCATGATTTTGAACATATGTATGCTTAGCCACCATGTTGATTAAGTTTGCATGACTATGATTCTTATATTGATAAAAGACTATTACATGAATTGCAAGAAAAGTATTTCTATGGTGATTTATAAGCTTCGAAGCATGTATTACACTCATGAAAAGATTCCATGATCTAAAAGTGAATTGTTGAGATCTTATTCTATGTTTTGTTTTCATGTAATTGAGAAGCCTACTAGAAAGGGTCATGAACCTTGTTGTATGCCTCACCCTATTGTACAAGGCAAATATTTATATGAAGGGGTCATGAACCATGTTGTTTGCCTCACCCTCATGTACGATTAATTAGTATGCATTACCTAATATCTACATGAAGGGATCATGAACCATGATGTATACTTCACCCTCATGTACGACTTGATACCTTGTATTATCTACTACCTGCTAGAAAGGGTCATGACACATGCTTTATTCCTCACCCTCCAGTACAAGGTATTTGGATGAGCTATTCATGTCACTTTTTGGTGTGGAACAAGTTATGCAAGTACTATTATTCTCAAGCGTGTTTACACCTAAGCATTGATTATACATGCCATAAGGAGCACATGTCTATCAACTATGATTTTGCATCTTGTTTATTATGCGTATGATTCTTGTTTGAAATGTCCCAAAAATGCCAGAAAATGCGCCTCAAAAATGCCCATAATCGTAAATTTCATATATTTCAAAATCGGAGTGTGATATCAACATTCTGACTCATATTCATGATCAAGGGAATAATTGAGTGGGAAATTGATATAACCTTGATTCTCGAGCAACCATAGCAAAAAATAATTTTTCAAAAATTATGATTTCAGAGATGGTCCTTGGTCGAGGTGCGATGTGCCAAAGGCGCAGGGAGGTATATTTTTTTACCAGTTTTCTTATTCTGTCCCGACGGCCTTGGGTCATAGAACCATGCCCTCCATGCCCTCCTATGCATAAAAATACCTATACTTAGCATTTTTAACCTCTATATCACTCAATACACTCTCAAAAGCCTCTCTAGCACTTAACCTAATATTTCATTTAAATTCAAGTGTCCCAAACTCATTCCGAATCTCAAGAACTCTATTGAAGCTTCAAGTCTACATCACGAAAACCCAAGTTTAAGGTATGTGGCTTTCAACCATTTGGTCCTTTCATCCATGATGCCGAATCTTCTTATTTTATGAAAATTGCATGTTTTCAAGTTATATTGCTTATGGGTATCTATTATTATGAAAAATGATCATGAAATACATTAGGATTTTATTAAATATTGTTGAGTATCCATGAATATCTATTTTTAGTCTGTATTATGATCTAATCCTTGTCTATTGAGACTATACATGATTCAAGCTACGAAATCTATGAGCTATTGTAAAGTGTTGATATGATTTACAAGTTACCAATGATGGGGTTTTACCATGATGTTGGTGGAATGATTTGCATGTATTTAAGATGCATTGATTTCACTATTTTATGATCTATACTCTTGCATTTTGAATGATTTGAACATGTACTCAAATGTACCCACCAAGTGTTTGTTAAAATGTCAAGTCAAGGATTCTTAAGTTATTGATGGTTTAATGCATCATTTATGAGTCATGTGACTTTATGGTGATTAAGGAATTGCATGTATGCATTGAATTCATGTAAAAATACTTATGGAATTGCAAGTGGATTGTTGGGCTATTGTGTTTTGTTATGATTCTTGAGAAAATGTGAAGTCCTTTCTTGATACTTGAATGTGATGGTTTGATGAGCTATTTCCATGGCTCCTACCAAAAAGATTATATCATAAGGTATGGACATCTTATACTGAAAAGGTCATGCCGTAAGGTAGAATGACTCATAACTTCTACCAAAAAGATTATTATCATAAGGTAAGGACATACCGACAAGGTCATGCCATAAGGTACAATAAATCATGGCTCCTCCTCAAAAGATTATACTGTAAGGTGAGGGCACTCTATAATACCTACTGCAAATGTCATGCCGTAAGGTAGATTAATTCATGGCTCCTACCTAAAAGATTATATCGTAAAGTAGGGGACATCTTATACTATCTACCAACAAGACTATTTCATAAGGTTATACCGTAAGGTGAGTGGGTGGCTATTTGTCACATCTCATGCATGATGTGTAAAGTTCGAGTATATATTACATATCGAGTTTATGTTCTTTGATAATGATTAAGCATCTTGTTATTATGACATATGAATCCTGTTGCATTGCATCCGACATGCTTAGTACATTCAAACATACTAATGCATACTCTATGCCTACATGATATTACCATGTAGGAACCGGAGCACCTTTTGATCATCATCCATGTGGCTTGTGTAGTGCTTTGAAGTTATGCATTGGCGAGTCCACAAGTCCGAGGACGCTATCTATGTTACCCTTTCCATTTGATATTTTTTTATATTGAACACTTGATACTATGAGGGTGAGTTCAGAAAATGGCTTGGCCCCCGCTCCATTCCATGATAGAGGAGTTGTTGGATATTAAGATGTAATTATGCTATGAGCTTGACTCTAGAAATTTTTTATGACTATCAAAGAATTCGTTTATCATGTTTCCCTTATTTATATCTCTTGTTGTATTTATTTTACTTCCATGACCAAGGATGTGTGATTGGTCTACTGAGAGGCTTATTTGGGGTTCCTTCGGTTCCCCATTCACCCCGTTACGTCTAGGCCCTAGGCTTGGGTTGTGACATTATTGTATTGCACCCCGCGTACTTAGTACATTCCCAGTATTAATACATACTATATGCCTCTGTTATATCACCATGTAGGGACCATAGCTCCTATTGATCCTCCTCCTCCACGTCGCTGGCCGTATCGTTGAAGTTACCTTTTGGTGAGTCCTCATATTCGGGGAAAATAGCTATTTTCTTTCATGCCTACATTAATACTTTTTCTACATTTTTGGATACTTATCTCTGAGGGTGAGCCCGGGAGATGTCGCTTCCCTCGCACCATCTACTAGTAAAGATGTCGTTGGATATATATTATGATGGTTTGTATTTATGATCTTGACTCCTATTAAGCTTCTGCTATTGTGAAAGACTTCCTTAGTCCTGCGTCTCGTATGTTCTATTATTACATGTTTGTTATCTTATTTTGCTTCCGCAACCAAAGATGTGTATGTGAAATGCTAAGAGGGTTGTTTGGGGTTCCTTCAGGTTTCTCCATTCATCGTGTTACGTCTAGGTCCTAGTTTTAGGTCAAGACACATACTATGGAATCCAAAGGGTTCAAACTAAGCAGGACTAAAACAAAATATCTGGAGTGCAAATTCAGTGTTGTGAGGGATGAAGCAGATATTGAAGTGAGGCTTGCCATTCAATCTACTCCCTAGAGAGAACTTTAAATATCTTGAGTCCATCATCCAGAGTAGTGGCAATATCGATGATGATGTCACACATCATATTGGGGCAATATGGACGAAATGAAGGCTAGCCTCTAGAGTGTTGTCTGGTAAGAAAATTCCACCTAAACTAAAAGGTAGGTTTTACAGAATAACGGTTAGACCATCTTTGCTATATGGGTAGAGTCTTGGCCAATCAAAAAGTCACATATTCAGAAGTTGCAGGATGCAGAAATGAAGATGTTGAGATGGATGTCTGGACATAACAGGAGTGATAATGTAATGTCCTGGTTTGTCCTTTTTGACTTTATCTGTGACAATTGCTATTTTACCCTTTCATAAGTTTCTTTAGGCGTACTTTGAACTATTTGAATAGTTAAATCTGAAATCCTGAGTTTTAAAAGTTGAAAGTATGTGTTTTGGTCTTTGTCTGAAACCTTAAGTAGTTAAAAAAGTGAGTTTGTGTGTCATTTTTAGTTTTCGAGGTTGTATAGGGGATCTCTCGATTCTATTATCTCTAAAATATCAAAATTGAGCTACAAGAAGTTATAGAACTGAATTTGGAGTTAAAATGAGGCTTTTGGGCCCAAAGTTATGGTTTTAGTCATTTTTGAAACTAAAGGTTGACGTTGTTCAACATCTAGATTTCAGAAGCTCGGATCAAAATTCTGATAGTTCCAGTAGTTAGGATGGTGAAACTAATACTAGAAATGATCTCCTCATAATTTTTGGAATTTTTGAGGACAGTATTAATATTTTCAGTTTTAAACTAGTTTTATTGACTTACATTGCTAAATGTGTCATGGAGACCTCGGAATTAAATTTGATGATTCCTTTGAGTTCGGATCATGGTTTTAGTATGGATACATATAAAGTTTTTGAAATTCTAATTCCGAAAGAATTTTAAATACCCATTCCGAGTTTGGTTGAATCTATGAGTTTGCTGGTGCAGGAATACTCTATTCTCTGTGTTTGTAGAGGTCTTCGGGATTTTACACTCTATAATCGCAGGATAGGATCCTCGTACATAGAGCACTTTTCGTACCTGGACAGTTTTAAACTCAGGAAACACCTTTTTAAATTCATTTTCAAACTTCTACGCTTTTTGGGGCAATTTTGAAGAACGATTTTCGAAGATTTGTGACAGGTAAGTGTTTTTAACACTAAACTAATCATTTCCCATGAGTTTTATATTGATTTCATGAAATTAATCATCCAAAATTGGGAGGGGCGGAAGGAGCTTGGACTATGTTTTCCAAACTTCAACTATTGATTTCTCATTGAATTTAAACTTGATTTTAATGAGAATTTTTCCCATGAACACTACTTTTCGAGTAGGACATGATTCCAAAATAAATTCTAGATTTGAGACTTTAAAACTTAGCCCTAATTTTGACCATTTTTTGCGTAAGCCAAAAATATGCCAATATAGGTATAAAAATGCACCTCTTGATGCATAGTATCCATTATTGAATGTGGTTGATCGATCCGTGGATCATTTGGAGGCTTGAGTTGATCGAAAGCTTGTTCAAGTGTAGTTTCAGCGTTAAGTGTGGTTCGGCTAACTTTTTGGTGCTGGATATTTGAGCTATTGAGCATGATTATGTGATAATTGTGAGATGTAGATTGAATTGTGATATGATATCATGATATGATTGAATTTGATGGGAATATGTGGTCGATTATGCTGAGTATTGTGTAAATGGAAATCCTATTAAATAATTGAGATGAAATCTTGTGTTTTGTTAATTAGGCTACCATTATAATGTGAGACTTGAAATACTTGGTTAATGTTGTGACTAATTGATGATGCGTATGATCAGTGTAAGAGTTATGAGCCCATTGAGGTATTTGCAGAGATTGTTTCAATGACATATTGTTATTTGTGAGTGTTGATGAAATGAGACATGGCATAGCCATCACTCTATTATTACAATGGTATGCACCTATCTTATATTGACTGGTTTTATTGGTATGCACAACTCTTATGCTCTATTGTTGCATTGTTATGAACATATCTTATATTGGACTGGATGCGTTGGTATACACGAATCTTATTTTTTATTGGGATTCATTGATATGCACACATGTTATATACAACAGATTGCATTGGTATGCACACTTTTGATGCATCATTAAATGCATTATTATGTAAATCTATCACTATATTTACATCATTTGAGATATTATGATGCATAGTGAGACAGTGGTTATGGCCTGTGACGCCTTGAGATACTTCTGATTATGGCCTGTGATGCCTTATTATATATATCTTAGTACATCGCATATGACACTCATAGATTCTATCTTGTAGCTTCATCTTGATAGATTTGTACATCAGCCTCGCAATAGTCACGAGTTCACCTTATATATGGCCTATGATACCATTGGATTCATGCATTGTATTGCATTACATCATTGTATCGGTTTGCCACTTAAAGTTGCCATTATTCCCGATTTTATTATATTGTGTACTAACTATTTTGATGCAGGTAATAGAATCCTTCATTGTTACATACTTGCTCGATTACTCTTACCCAGTCAGTAGAACCTACTGGGTTTATTTTGGTGTACTCACCCCCACTTTGTTTTCTCTTTGTAGATCGTGCATAGGGTTCAGGACAACATAGTTAATCATTCTATCTGAGAATTATCAATATCATCCTGATCTCAGTGGTGAGGATCAGACTTCAAGTCGTCATGGATCTCTGGACCTTCTTTTATTTTCTTATCTTTAGACTATGTATCAGATACTTGCGAGACAGTATTGTATTTGCTTTTGAGAGAGTTGTATTTACTCTTTAGTACCATTTTAGATGCTTTTGTACTGAAGACTTCAAAGTTTTGGGAGATTTCTTATATCTTATGAGTTTGTGTCCACTTTATTTATATTTCTTTAGTTGTGATCAATTTTAGGGTCGTGACAAATAAGATTAGGAATGAGACCATTTAGGAGAAGTTAGAGGTAACCCCTGTGGCTGACAAGATGAGAAAGTGAGAATGCAATGGTTTAGATATGTGTAGATAAGGTGTACTAATGCTTCTGTTAGGAGGCAGGAGAGGTTGATTTAGGGTTACACGGAGGGGTAGAGGTAAACTGAAAATGTATTATGGGAGGTGATCAGACAAGATATAGTGAAACTTCATCTCACCCGAGGTCATGACCTTAAATTGAAAGGAGTGGAGGTCGCATATTAGGGTAGAAGGCTAATAGGTGAGTAAGGGTAGGTTGATGTCTGACTTTTGATATAGTAGGGTAGTAGGATTAGTCATATTTTTATATCTTGTGTTGTTATTATCCGTCTTATATTTGTTACTTTTATCGTATTTACATACTATTATTTGCTTTCATTTTAGTCATTTTCCTTTTTTCCTTTTCTTTTCTTTTTTTTTATATCTAGTATCTTCTGGTTATGGGGCTTAATTTTTGAGACGAGAGTTCTCAGAAATAGTTTCTCTATCTCTATGAGGTAGTGGTAAGGTCTGCGCATATTTTACCCTCTCAGACCCCACTTGTGAGATTCCACTGGGTATGTTGTTGTTGTTAATATTTAAAAAAAAAATAAAAAGAAGAAAATAAAGATAAGAAAATGATAGAAGAAAAAGAACAAAAAGAGAAAAAGTAAGGAAAAGAAACAAAACGTAACTGAAAAATGAAAGGAAAAAAATGAAAAGAAGAAAAAGGAAAAAAGGTGGGGGGGGGGGGAGGTGAAAGAAAGAAAAGAAAAAAATACATAGCTCTTTTTAGTTTTATTTAGTTATCAAAATACAAACTTTCTTTATTTTGTTAGACCTGAAAGACAATTTTATCCAAAGAATTTTCATTAAATGTATGAAAGGTACTTTTGAAAGACTTTTCTTCTAACAGCAAAACATCAAGACTAGATCTTATAGGGGCATTTTTGAATTTTGTCCACTTCAATATAGTCAAGTTTCAAAAAAGAGTCCAGTTTAATATTAGGACAGTTTAGAATCAAACTATTATGGATAATTTAATGTAATTAAATTAATTTATTAAAATTGAATTATCGAATTAATAGTTAATAATTCATAATTGCAGGGATGACTAAAATCTTTTCTTATTCAAGTAAATTACTAGGAAAAATGGTTTAATAAATTCTTGTACTTGTATGAGCTTGTATTGGACTCTTCTACTTAAGAATTGGCCAATTTAACCCCTTAAACTCAATTAAAAGAAAATTTTTAAACCCCTCCGATGTATCATATGTGTAGCTCACTTGCCCCTAAATAGATGACATGTTGGATCCATGTCGCCTAAATTAATAACACATTATAATTATCCATTTAACTATTTTTAAAAATTATTATGAAAAAATATTAAATACAATACAAAAGAATACATTGTTAATTTATTCTTTCTCTCACCTTGTTCCTTCTTCCTCTTCTTTCCCCCACCCACAACAACTGTCCACACCATCCCATAATTAACACCTTCATTTTTTATTTTTTTCCTTCCATTTATTTGCCTTCATACAAATAAAGGAGACGAGAAAATTAGAGAGAAGTCAGTGGGATTAGAGAGAATTAGAGAGAAGTCTTTTGTGTTAACAAGAAAATTAGAGAGAAGAAAATCTATAATTAGAAATTTAACGTAAATAAAATTTAAAAAAATTTATTCGTTAATGGTGGTATGCTAAGAGAAAAATGAAAGAAAAAATGAAAATAAAAAAAAATAAGATTTGCAAAGGAAAATGCCAGTGGAATATGAAAAATGAATGAGAACGAAAGTTTGGACAGAAATGGGGATGAGGATGGTTTGAGATTAAGGTTGGCAGAGGGAGGGGGATGGGTATCACGACCCAAGCCCAGGGGCTAGATGTGGCACGTCAAATGGGGAACCCGAAGGAACCCCAATCAAGTCTCTGAACATATCATTACACATCCTTGGTCGTAGAAGCAATTAACTAACAATAAAAGAGTAGAAATAAGTGAACACGGGGCTAAGGGACATCTTTCATACCGTAAAACATCAAAGAGTCAAAGAGAGTCAAGTCTCACAGTATCTTTACATAACTTGTAAAACAGTACCTCTAAAGATAGAACTTAGTGGTGGCCAAGATAAACAACTACTCACCCTCATAGTCGTAAGCAACTAACATAGAAGGAGTTAATACATAGAATAATCAAGAGAAGCATGTCCTCGGAGTTGCGGACTCGCCAATTTGCTTGAGAATAATCGTACTAGCCACGTGGAAGGGAAGGATGATCAAGTGGATCTCCGGTTCCTACATGGTAACATCATGTAGGCATATAGTATGCGTTAGTATAATTGAATGTACTAAGTATATAGGATGCAATACAACAAGAGATATGCAACATAGTTGAAATGCATAATTAGGCAGTAAATGAGCATATAACAATATGACATGCAAGAATGATGCTTGAAGTAAAACATTCTTACATAGAACATATTACATTTGTAGTAGGAGACCATCATCATAGACCAAGCAACTTAGTACTTGGAATTCAAGGTAAACCACCCCTTAGTAGTTATTGAGGTACCAACCCCTCAATTGGTTGACAAACATGACTACCCTCCACTGGAACTGATTAAAGTACCAACCCCTCAATTCGATGTTGTCTTACTACCCCCATCCGAGGCGATTGAGGTACCAACTCCTCAATCGATTTATGCACAAGATCACTCTCTGCAAAAGTGATTGAGTTACCAACCCCTTAATTGGTTAATGGCTTACCACCCCCATCCGAGGTGATTGAGGCATCACCCCTGAATTGGCTATGGTCAATCACAACACAATAAATACGTCTCATGAAATCAACACATGTATACCATCCTTTCATCATCATAAAGTCATTTAACTCATATTTCATATATTAGGCCTTCAACAACTCAAGAAACATAAGCCGGACATTTTATCAAAGACATGGCAGGTGTTTAATGCTAGTGTAAAACCATGCAATTGAAGAGTGAAATCATGCATGAAAACTTAATGTAAAACCACCCACCAACACTTGGTAATACCCTCATGAAATTGACATCAAAACCCTTCATGAAATCAAGATAGATCTGAGATTCATAGCTCAAAACATACTTAAACAGTCACACTTTTACAAAACCCCAACATAGTTCATAACCAATTTCATAATAGAAGATCCATAAGTAAAATAAACTTAGAAACTAGTAATTTAGGTGAAAAGGAATCTTGGGCACCATGGGTGATAGGACCCAATGGTTGAGACTTACATACCTTAACTTTGGAGATTTTCTTGATGAAGATTGTAATGGAGACTTAAAGCTTAAGTGAAATCCTTAAGATCCGAAATGAGTTCGAAACCCTTGATTTTGAGCAAAATATTTTTCTAAATGTTTGGGAGAGTATTAATTAATGTCTTGCATGATATGAAGGTGAAATATGTCTATGTATAGGTATTTTCACGCATAGGAAGACTTAGGCCCATGACCCAAAAGCCTTGGCCCGAACTGGAAAAACTGGCAGAAAAATAACATAGGTCCACGACGCGGACCCAATGTGGAGGACACTTTTACACAGGTCCATGATGGCTATGCATCGTAATAGAAATGCAGATCGATTCTGCAAATCGAACTTTTGGGAGATTGAAATTCTTATACGGTTGCTCTAAAATTAGGATAAGACTCATTCTCCACTCAATTTTTCCAACCTGATCAAGAATATGAAGTTAGATTTTTGATATCACGAACTGATTTTGAGATATAAGGAAATTATGATTTCGGGCACTTTTTGGGGTGTCCCTGAATGTCAAAGAAATGTATATAAGAAGGATAATTATGAAGAGATCAGCCCCAACAAGAATGCAACCATGAACTTAAACATTATTTTCAAAAATCTCAATATCACTGTTAAAATCACCATGAATTTGTCAACATAAACATGAATGCATGCAAATGACACATAGGCCAATACATAAAACTTGAAATTGCATAAAGGACTTTGAGTTAGTACCTTAGCTTGAGTGTAATGGAAAATATAGGGATGTTGCTTTTCCATGTTCGCTTTGGCCTCCCATGTAGCACTTTCGACCTGTTGATTCCTCCAAAGTACCTTCACTGAAGCCACATCCTTGTTTCTCAACCTCTTCACTTGTCTATCCAAAACCTCTACTAGAATCTCTTCAGAAGTTAAGTTCGTCTTCAACAATACCTACAACATCCAATGGAATAATAACATTCAGATCACCCACACATTTCCTCAACATAGATACGTGAAAGACCGGAGGAACCATATCCACTTCACTAGGAAATTCCACCTTACTAATCCTCCTCATCACCCTATAAGGACCCATAAATCTATGACTCAATTTACCCTTCCTACCAAAACAAACTACACTCTGTCATGCCCAAAGTCCTATTAAGGCGGACTGATACCCGTTGCCAATAAGGCCCGGGAGAACCAACCTGTATCTATGCACTTTCTATACATATTATAAGGGATTTCTACATTCAACATGCCTTTAAAATAGTAAGTAGTAATAACAAGCCAAAAGGAAATGCATATAGCTAGGTCGTTTGGGCCACGGTGTCTAAAGTACGAGACATGACCACACTTTAATTTACATATTCTACAAAGCCTTTAGATAAATAAAGGTATCTGATAAGGGTCGGGACAGGCCTTGGCTCGACTTACTATATAGTATAAAATTATAAGCTCTAGGCACACAAAGATTCGAAGAAACCTGGAGCTTGGTAACAACAACTGGATATCCTGCACTCCTATTAGGGAGATCTACTAGCACCTGTACCTGCAGCGTGAAATGCAAGTCCCCCGTAAGGGACGTTAGTACGAGGTAATGTACTGAATATATAAGGCAGGAAATACTGCATACAAAGTAATAACTCAAATAAAACTATGCACTGGTATAGGATAAGAGACCACCTTTAGTCATACTATGGGATCATGTACTTTATGTTCTTTTTATTACTTTACCTTTACTGTATAATCTTTGCACAACATGTACTACAAATGGCCAGCTGATCAGTGGTAAATCTATATTGGGATTGGCCATGGATAGGCTTTTCCTTTCACCCCTTGGACTACCCCCCGTGATAGGATCGACCCTAGCTAGGTGATTCTTCCACCCCTCGGGTAACCACCCATCAACAACCAATATAATTTATCTTTCAATTACTTTTGAGATGATTCTTTTAGTGGTTATAATATTAGAGTTGTAGGACTGTAGATACAACATATAACATGTAAATAATCACAAAGGACAACACCATAACGAAAGGAGTAGGTTATAACAAAAATGAAATGCATAGGAGGTAGAAAAACGCATGAATTTTATTTAGTAGAACGAACTCGTGTATCTTGGTATCCAAGTATGTGTGCAGATTTGAAGGTGACTATGTATGGGAGCATATGAACATGTGAAAGAGTGGAGACATGGTGAATAGTTATGTCGGAGTTGGTAAGTGCCTTTTTGTGCCAAGGAGGGATTTATTTTTTATGCCAAATAATATGAAATCAAGTAGCCTTACATGCCTCGTTGTATGACCTCATTACTACCTTCAAGAGACCGCTTCTTCCCCCAAATATTTATCTACAATATATTAGGAAATAAGACTAGTATTAGCAGTAAAAAGAAACTTCTTCATAGCCCAATATCATAAAAACTAACACCCGGGCAGCAAGCTTGTAATTAGCGATCCAAAGGCATTCCTTCAACCCGTTCACTTATAATCATATTTTCTAACAACCATTCTTATGTACTTGTCATATACATCTTGTTTTATACCCTTAATAGTCTTACAATAGTTCATAGGGTACAAGACATAACAATCCTGCACAACACACAAATAGGAAGCGTCACATTCGCATTCTTGCCACATTTCGACGTCAACAATCCCGAACCTGTTTCAACTTTACCCAAATTGTATCCAACATTTTTACACATAAAACTAGTCTTATAATAGTCCCAAATTATTTGAAGGTTGTGAAACAACAATTTTTAATTATCAGCTCACAAGTTTCGTTTAAGAGTACAATTAAGATATCCTATAATAAGTCATCTTTGAGGACTGTAACAGTAGTAAAACAGCCTGCTTACATTATTATCAAACCAAATTTTATTAGAGAAGTAAGTCTTACTTCATAGTAAGTCCAACGAAGAAGAGAAAAGCCTCTTAATTAACAAGAAAAGTGTATAACAATCCTTAGGATACATGTTGTCCAAAATTTTCAACACATGTATAATTAGCTTATTTCTCTGGTTTTTATAAAAAAACCATACTAAGTGCATAAGTAGATTTACTTACCTTTAAAATCAAGGTTTAGAGCTTCTTTAGGAATCTTTGTAAGATTGTAAGGCCTATTTTTTAAACTTTGAAAGAGGACAAAGAATAACCAAGAAAGTAAATTTTTTTTCCAAGTTGAAATGACTTTAGGGGGCTGTCTTCATTCCTTTTTAAAAGACCTCTTGGCCGACATACTTTTTATTTCTTAGAATTAATATATTAAGTTGTTGATGCAACTTCTTTCTCCTTTCATTTGGGTCGTAAGGGGCTCCAAATTGATGGGCCTTTGCTGCCCATTTTTCTCATTTCTCTTAGTTAGTTTTGGCCCAATTCACCAAGTAAATTTTGTTGTACTTGGGTCCTTTGTCTATAATTCTTGGGCTGAAAATATAGTCCATTTTTTATGCTAAAAAATGGGCAAAATTTACACCCTTAACACAGACTTTATACATAATCGGACTTGGACAAATTCAATATCGGGCCTCGTCTCCGTTTAGCTAGCAATTTTAAGCTAAGCAAGTAGGTGAATCACCTACTAGCTTCCTAAATCCTGCAAGCACCTCAATTCTCTAACTTTGTTTAGGGTTATGATCTCCTCAATTTGACTTAAAACTTATTTACACTCGGCCCTCTTCAGCGTTAGATATACATATCGCCCTCTAATTTGAGATTCAAGCACTTTTAAAAATGGACGCTAATTAGACCAAGCCATATCATGCTTCACGTGCATAGGACTAGTTCACGTAATATGTGGGGTGTTACATCCTCCCACCTAGGAACATTTGTCCTCGAATGTTAGCACAATTAGATAGTTTAACCATGTTCAACGTGATAAACCTTCGAACACATATACCAATTAAGGCCCCCAATTCTGCATGTTGCACTTCCTTCTTAGCTTCAAATAAGTGAGGGCATGTTGATTTCATCACATCCTTAGCCTCCTACGTTATCTCTTCTGCCTGTTGGTTCCTCCAAAGTACTCTCACTAAAGCCATTTCTTTTTTCCTTAGCTTCTTAATTTGACGATCCAGAATAACAACAGATACCTCTTCAAAGGTAAGATCTTTTATAACCTGCACATCCTCAATAGGAGTGATACGGGATGGGTCACTTATGCATTTTCGAAGCATTGAGACATGAAAAAATGGATAAACCATTGAAAGCTCTTGGGGTAGCTCTAGTTTATATGCAACCTGGCCGGACTTCTTAATAATTTTATATGGCCCTATGTAACATGGGATCAATTTTCCTTTCTTACCAAATCTCATAACCCCTTTCATTGGAGACACCTTTAAAAATACCTAATCACTAACTTAGAATTCCAGTCCTCTCCTTCTGGCACCCGCATATGATTTGTAATGACTTTGGGCTGTTTCTAGCCGCTGCTGTATTACCTTAACTTTTTTCATGGCTTGTTGTACTTGATCTAGCCCAAGCAAGGTGGTTTCACCCACTTCAAACTATCCAATTGGCGATCTACATTTCCTTTCATACAAAGCTTAATAAGGTTCCATCTTGATACTTGCGTGGTAGTTATTATTATAGGCAAATTCAATAAGTGGCAAATGTTGCACCAACTATCTTTAAAGTCCAATGCACAAGCTTGCAATGTATCTTCAAGTGTTTGAATAGTGCGAATTTCTTGATCGCCTATTTAAGGGTGGAATGTTGTACTCAAATTCACTTGTGTCTCTAAACTCCTTTGGAAGGACTTCCAAAACCTTGCAGTGAATTGAGCCCCCCGATCGGAGATAATGGAGATTGGGACTCTATGTATCCTAACTATCTCTTTCAGGTATAGCTTGGCATATTCTTCAGCTGTATAATCATTCTTGACTGGCAAGAAGTGTACTGACTTTGTCAGTTTATCAACTATTACCCATATGGAGTCAAACTTTTGAAATGAGCAAAGCAACCTGATAACAAAATTTATATTGATCATATCCCACTTCCATGTTGGAAGCTCTATACACTGCATATAACCTCCTATATTTTGGTGCTCCACTTTGATCTAAACATTGAACCACAAATTCTTCAAGGTCCTTTTTTATGCCTCCCCACCAAAATATTTCCTTCCAGTCATGATACATCTTAGTTGATTCTAGATGGATGGAATATTGGGAATGATGGGCTTCTTCCATTATCCTCTTCCTCAATCCATTAATATCAGGCACACATAATTTATTTTGGCAATAAAGTACTCTATTTTGTGTAAGGTCAAAGCCCTCTATCATACCTTGACTCACCTTGTCTTTAAGTCATCGTAAGATAGGATCTTCGAACTATTTTTCTTTCACCTCCATTACCAAAGAAGACTCCGCAACATAATGCACAACAACCCCTTTCTTTGAAGTCTCAAGAAGGAGAACTCCCAAACTAGCTAGTTGTCATAGATCCTTGGCCACTCCTTGACTTACCACGGCTTGATCACCCATATTCATGATTGCGTTATGACTCAGAGCATCGGCTACCACATTTCTTTCCCTGGGTGGTAAAGTATATCAACGTCATAATCCTTTATTAGCTCTAGCCATCTCTGCTATCTTAAGTTTAGGTCTTTCTACTTAAAGATGTATTGCAGGCTCTTATGAGCAGTATATATGTCAACGTGAACTCTATACAAATAGTGGCGCCATATTTTCAGAGCAAATACAACCGCTACTAGCTCAAGATCATGAGTTGGGTAGTTTTTCTCATGTGGTGGTAGTTGTCTAGATGTATAAGCAATTACCCTGCTATACTGAGTCAGAACACACCCTAAGCCAACTCTTAAAGAATCACAATACACCGCATATCCCTCGGTGCCTTCTGGAAGTACTAGCATAGGTGCAGAAGTTAGCTTATTTTTCAGTTCTTGGAAGCTCCTTTCACATGCATCATTCCATTGGAACTTGGTTGCCCTATGTGTCAACTTTGTTAGAGGTGCAGAAATAGAAGAAAAAACTTCAACAAAACTTCTATAATAACTTGTCAACCCTAGAAAGCTCCGAACTTCTGTAGGTGTTGTTGGTCTTGACCAATCTTTCACAGTCTCTATGTTTTGTAAATCAACCCTTATTCCCTCATCGGATACAATATGACCCAAAAATGCCACTAATTTTAGCCAAAATTCACATTTAGAAAACTTGCCATACAACTGTCGATCATGAAGAACCTGTAACACCTGTCGTAAGTGATTTACATGGTCTTCTTCTGATTTTGAATATACCAAAATGACATCTATAAATACTATCACAAACACATCCAAGAATGGCTTGAATACTCTATTCATCAGATCCATAAAAAGTGTTGGTGCATTCGTTAGCCCAAATGACATAACAAGAAATTCAAAGTGACAATAGCGTGTTCTAAAAGAAGTCTTAGGTATATCCTCATCCTTCACCCTCACTTGGTAATACCCTGATCTCAAATTAATTTTTGAAAAATATTTGGCACCCTGTAACTGATCAAATAAATCATCAGTCCTAGGGAGGGGTATTTATTCTTAATCGTCACCCTATTCAATTGTAGATAGTTAATACACATTCTCAAGGTGCCATCCTTTTTGCGTACAAATAACACTGGTGCACCCCAAAGGGATACACTAGGTCTTATAAAACCCTTCTCTCTTTTAATTCACGCAATTTTGTTAGGCCCCTTCTATATAGAGGAATAGAAATAGGTTGAGTGACTGGAAGTAAATCAATACCAAAATCTACTTCTTGTTCTGGAGGTAAGCCTGGAAGTTCTTCAGGGAACAAATCAACAAATTCATTCACTACTGGAACTGATTAAAGAGTTGGTAATTCTGCCTCCATATCCCTCACTCTAACTAAATGACATATATGCCCCTTAGATATCATCTTTTTGGCCTTAAAATAAGAGATAAACTTCCCCTTTGGTGCCCCAACATTGCCTTCCTATTCAAGAACTGCCTCATTTGGAAAGTGGAAGTACACTCTCTTAGTTCGGAAATCTACGGTGGCATAGCAAGAAGCTAACCAATCCATACCAACTATAACATCAAATTCCACAATTTCTAGCTCAATAAGGTTAGCCAATGTGTCACAGCTATAAACAGTTACTACACAGTCATAATAAACCCTTCTAGCCACAATAGATTAACCAGTTGGTGTAGACACTTCAAATAGTTTGTCCAAAAATTTGGATGTTCTCTTAAGCTTCCTAGCAACTAGTGGGGTAATGTATGATAGTGTAGAACCAGGATCAATTAATGCATATACATTATGTGGAAATATGGACAATATACCTATAACCACATCATGTGAAGCTTCCAAATTTTGCCGACTCCCTAGAGCATAAGTGCGATTTTGGACTCTACTAGAGCTAGCTTCACCTCTAACACCTCTACCGTGACCCATAGGTGCTTTTTGACCCCTACCCAATAGAGGAACTGATGATGATGATGCAACAGCTGATCCAGTAGGTTGTGCTATATAACCTATACATCTCCTCAGGCAATCTCTCATCATATACCCTAGCGCATGACACCAATAACAAGTGTTTGTGCCGACACGACACATAGCTGAATAACTTCTTCCACATTGTTTACATGGCTGCGTAGGGGTCATTTGCTGGCCTACTGAATATCACATTGTCAGGGCACCTTGCCCTTCACTTATTAGACCAAACTGATTTCTCCTAGACCTCTGAAGTTGTGCTGGAGCACTAGCTACAGAGTAGGAGGATGGTAGACTAGGTGGTCTATTAGAAAACCGAGGCCTAAGCTCACCTTGGGGTGGTGTAAACTGCCCTGTAGACCTAGCCCTCTTGGACTGCGCCCTTTCTAACTCTTGTGTCCCTCTCCTTTACCTCTGATCCTCTAATTTTTTGGCAAAAGCTTGCATTCTAACTGTATCCATGTCTTTGCTCAAGGAAGCAATGGTAAAATCTCTGACCAGATATGTATCTAATCTATCCACATATCGATGAACTAAATCTGCTATAGTAGCAACCACATTAGGAGCATACCTGGCCAGGGAATTAAATTGAAGGCTATAATCCCTCACACTCATATTCCCTTGGTGGAGGTTCAAGAACTTATGTGCACGGTCATCTCGGATCTCTAATGGAAAGTAATGGTCAAGAAATGATTCTTTGAACTCCTTCCAGGTAGTTGGGGTGCTTCTATACCCTTAGATTTATTCCAAGCTTCATACCACAATATCACCACACCCTTCAACCTATACGTTGCTAACTCGGCAACTTTTGTACCACTCACATGCATAACACCTAAAGAGCACTAAATCTGATCAATAAAGTCTTGAGGATCTTCATTAGGATCTGTCCCAGTGAAAGGTGGAGGGTCCAAATTAAAGAAATCATGTATCCTCGTGCCAACTGCCTATTCGCACCACCTGCACCTATAACTAGACCTTCCTATCTTTGAACTTAGCCAGCAACTATACGAGCCAATAGTTAGACTGCATTTTTCAGATCCTGCACGATATCGATAGGTGGTTTCGGCGGATTTTCACTGCTTTAGGGTTCATTAGGAGCTGGAGGAGTTGTAGATATCTATGACAGAGACTCATCTTGAGCCTCATTTCATTATCTCACCTGACTGGGTATACCAACCACCACTTCTACTCCCTTCCATTTACCTTTGTTCTTTTTGGTTTCTGCCATACTTGTTGTACAAAACAATTTAGGGGTTAGACGCAATCCACCAATTACACTTCACATTCTGGCACGATCTAAACAACGAAAAGAAAGTAACAACTCCAAAATTCCATGTAACCTCCTGTTTATAAATGTGGTGCACAACACATTAATAAATAAGACTTTACATAGACACGACATTGTAGACTCCCAAGGATGACCCGCTCTGATACCACTTCTGTCACGCCCATAGTCCCATTAAGGGGGACTGGCACCTATTGCCAATAAGGCCCGGGAGAATTAACCAATATCTATGCGCTTTCGATATACATTATAAGAGATTTCTACATTCAGCATGCGTTTAAGAAAGTAAATGGTAATAACAAGCCAAAAGGAAATGCATATGATTAGGCTGTTGGAACCACGATGTCTAAAGTACGAGACATGACCAAACTTTAATTTACATATTCTACAAAGCCTCTAGATAAGGAAAAGTATCTGATAAGGGTCGGGACAGGCCTCGCCTCAACTAACTATACAGTATAAAATTATAAGCTCTAGGCATACAAAGCTTCGAAGTAACCTAGAGCTTGGTAACAACAGCTGGATATCCTGCACTCCTATTGGGGAGATCTACTAGCACCTGTATTTGCAGCATGAAATGCAAGTCCCCTGTAAGAGACTTCAGTACGAGGTAATGTACTGAATATATAAGGAAGGAAATACTGCATACGAAGTAACAACTCAAATGAAACTATGCACTGGTGTAGGATAAGAGACCACCTTTAGTCATATTGTGGGATTATGTACTTTATGTTCTTTTTATCACTTTACCTTTACTTTATAATCTGTGCACAACATGTAATACAAATAACCAGTTGATCAGTGGTAAATCTATATCGGGATCGGCCCTGGCTGGGCTTTTCCTTTCACCCCTTGGGCTACCCCCATTATAGGATTGACCCTGGCTAGGTGATTCTTCCACCCCTCAAGTTATCACCCATCAACAACCACTATACTTTATCTTTCAATTATTTTTTAGATGATTCTTTTGGTTGTTATAATATTGGAGCTGTAGGACTATAGATACTACATATAACATATAAATAATCACAAAAGACAACACCATACTTAAAGGAGTAGGTTATACAAATAATGAAATGCATAGGAGGTAGAACAACACATGAATTTTATTTAGTAGAACGAAATAGTGTATATTGCTATCCAAGTATGTATGCAGATTTGAAGGTGACTATGTATAGGAGCATATGAACATGTGAGAGAGTAGAGACATGGTTAATAGTTATGTCAGAGTTGGTAAGTGCCTTTATGTGCCAAGGAGGGATCCATGTTTCATGCCAAATAATATGAAATCAAGTAGCCTTACACACCTCGTTGTATGACCTCGTTACTACCTTCGAGTGACCGCTTCTTCCTCCAAATACTTATCTACAATATATCAGGAAATAAGACTAGTATTAGCAACAAAGAGACACTTCTTGGCAGCCCAATATCATAAAAACTAACACCCAGGCAGTAAGTTTATAATTAGCGACCTAAAGGCATTCCTTCAACCCTTTCACTTATAATCGTATTTTCTAACAAACATTCTTATATACATGTCATATGCATCTTGTTTTATACCCTTCACAGTCTTAAAACAATTCATAGGGTACAAGACATAACAATCCTGCACAACACACAAATAGGAAGCATCACACTCGCATTCTCTCTACATTTCGACGTGAACAATCCTGAACCTTTTTCAACTTTACCCAAACTATATCCAATGTTTTTACACATAAAACTAGTATTAAAATAGTCCATAAATAGTCCCAAATTAGATGAAGGTTGTGAAACAACAATTTTCAATTATCAGCTCACAAGTTTCTTTTAAGAGTACAATAAAGATATCCTACAATAAGTCATCTTTGTGGATTGTAAAAGTGGTCAAGAAGCCTGCTTACATTACTATCAAACAAACTTTTGTTAAACAAATAAGCCTTACTTTATAATACAGCCAACCAAGAAGAGAAAATCCTCTTCATTAACAAGAAAAGTGTATAACAATCCTTAAGATACACGCTTTCCAAAATTTCCAGCACATGTATAATTAGCTTATTTCTCTGATTTTTATAAATAAACTATACTAAGTGCATAAGTAGATTTATTTACCTTTAAAATCAAGATTGATAGCTTCTTTAGTAATCCTTGTAAGGTTATGAGGCCTATTTTTTACACTTTGAAAGAGGGCAAAGAATAACCAAGAAAGTAGATTTTTTTTTCCAAGTTGAAATGATTTTAGGGGGCTGTCTTCATCCATTTTTGAAAGACCTCTTGGCCGACTTGCTTCTAATTTCTTAGAATTAATATATTAAGTTAGTGGTGCAACTTCTTGCTCCTTTCACTTGGGCCTTAAGAAGCTCCAAATTGATGGGCCTTTTGCAACCCATCTTTCTCTTTTCTCTTAGTTAGTTTTGGCCACCAATTCACCAAGAGAGTTTTGTTGTACTTGGGTCCTTTCTTTATTATTCTTGGGATAAAAATATAGTCCATTTATGATGCTAAAACATAGGGAAAAGTTAAACTTTAACACGGACTTTATTCATAATCGGACTTGGGAAAATTCGACATCGTACCTCGTCTCCATTTAGCTAGTAATTTTAAGCTAAGCAAGTAGGTGAATCACCCGCTAGCTTCCTATATCCTACAAGTACCTCAATTCTCTTACTTTTTTTAGGGTTGTGATCTCCTCAATTTGACTTAAAAATTATTTACACTCGACCCTCTTCAGCGTTAGATATACATATCGCCCTCTAATTTGAGATTGAAGCACTTTTTAAAAATAGGCGCTAATTTGACCAAGCCATCTCATGCTTAACGTGCATAGGACTAGTTCATGTAATATCGGTGTTACATCCTTCCCCCTAGGAACTTTCGCCCTTGAATGTTAGCATAATTAGATAGTTTAACCATGTTCAACGCAATAAACGTTCAAACACACGTACCTATTAAGGCCCCTAATTCTACGTGTTGCACTTCCTTCTTAGCTTCAAATAAGTAAGGGTATGTTTATTTCATCGCATCCTTAGCCTCCCATGTTATCTCTTCTGCCTGCTGGTTCCTCCAAAGTACTTTCACTGAAGCTATTTCTTTATTCCTTAGCTTCTTAACTTGACGATCTTGAATAGCAGCAGGTATCTCTTCATAGGTAAGTTCTTTTTTAACCTGTACATCCTCAATAGGAGTGATACGGGATGGGTCACGTATGTATTTTCGAAGCATTGATACATGAAAAACTGGATGAACCATTGAAAGCTCTTGGGGTAGTTCTAGTTCATATGCAACCTGCCCGGACTTCTTAATAATTTTATATGGCCTTATGTAATGTGGGATCAATTTTTCTTTCTTACCAAATCTCATAACCCCTTTCATTGGAGACACCTTTAAAAATACCCAATCCCCTACTGAGAATACCAATCCTCTCCTTCTAGCACCTGCATATGATTTGTAACGACTTTAGGCTGTTTCTAGCTGTTGCTGTATTACCTTAGCTTTTCCCACGGCTTGTTGTATTTGATATAGCCCAAGCAACGTGGTTTCACCCACGTCAAATGATCCAATTAGCAATCTACATTTCCTTTCATACAAAGCTTAATAAGGTTCCATCTTGATACTCATGTGGTAGTTGTTATTATAGGCAAATTCAATAAGTGGCCAATATTCCACCCAACTACTTTTAAAGTCTAATGCATAAGCTCACAACATATATTCAAGTGTCTGAATAGTGCGTTCTGCTTGACAGTCTGTTTGAGGGTGGAATGATGTACTAAAATTCACTTGTATCCCTAAATTCCTTTGGAAGGACTTCCAAATCCTTGCAGTGAATTAATCCCCCTTATCAGAGATAATGGAGATTGGGACTCCATGTAGACTTACTATCTCTTTGAGGTATAGCTTGACATACTCTTCAGGTGTATAATCACCCTAACTGGCAAAAAGTGTGATGACTTTGTGAGTCTGTCAACTATTACCCATATGGAGTCAAACTTCTGAAATGAGCGGCGCAACCCGGTAACAAAATCCATATTGATCATATCCCACTTCTATGTTGGAAGACCTATACACTGCATATAACCTCCTAGCTTTTGGTGCTCTACTTTGATCTGTTGGCAATTTGAACATTGAGCCACAAATTATGCAAGGTCCTTTTCCATGCCTCCCCACCAAAATATTCCCTTCAGGTCATGATACATCTTAGTTGATCCTAGATGGATGGAATATTGGGAATGATGGGCTTTTTCCATTATCCTCTTCCTTAGTCCATTAATATCAGGCACATATAATCTATTTTGGCAATATAGTACTCCATTTATGTAAGATCAAAGCCCTCTATCGTACCTTAACTCACCTTGTCTTTAAGTCATCGTTAGATAGGATGTTCGAACTATTCTTCTTTCACCTCCATTACCAATGAAAACTCCGTAGCATCATGCACAACAACCCCTTTCTTTGAAGTATCAAGAAAGCGAACTCCCAAACTAGCTAGTTATCGTAGATCCTTCGCCACTCCTTGACTTACCACAGCTTGATCACCCATATTCATGATTGTGTTACGACTCAGAGCATCAGCTACCACATTTGCTTCCCCCGGGTGGTAAAGTATATCAATGTCATAATCCTTTATTAGCTCTAGCCATCTCTGCTATCTTAAGTTTAGGTCTGTCTACTTAAAGATGTATTGCAGGCTCTTATGATCAGTATATTTGTCAACGTGAACTCCATACAAATAGTGGCGCAATATTTTTAGAGCAAATACAACCACTACTAGCTCAACATCATGAGTTGGGCAGTTTTTCTCAAGTGGTCGTAGTTATCTAGATGCATAAGCAATTACCCTACCACGCTGTGTCAGCACACACCCTAAGTCTATTTCTGAAGCATCGCAATACACTACATACCCCTCGATGCCTTTTGGAATTACTAACACAGGTATAGAAGTTAGCTTATTTTTCAGCTTGGAAGCTCCTTTCACATGCATAATTCCATAGGAACTTGGTTGCCTTATGTGTCAACTTTGTTAAAGGTGCAGAAATTGAAGAAAAACCTTCAACAAACCTTTTGTGATAACCTGCCAACCCTAGAAAGCTCTGAACTTTCACGGGTGTTATTTGTGTGGGCCAATCTTTCACAGCCACTATCTTTTATGAATCAACACTTATTCCCTCATTGGATACAATATGACACAAAAATGCCACTGAGTTTAGCCAAAATTTGCATTTAGAAAACTTGGCATACAACTGTCGATCATGAAGAAATTGTAACACCTGTCATAAGTTATTTGTGTGGTCCTCTTCTGATGTTGAATATACCAAAATTTCATCTATAAACATTATCACAAACACATCCAAGAATGGCTTGAATACCCTATTCATCAGATCCATAAAAACTGCTGGTGCATTCGTTGGCCCAAATGACATAACAAGAAATTCAAAGTGACCATAGCATGTTCTGAAAGCAGTCTTAGGTATATCCTCATCCTTTACCCTCACTTGGTGATACCGTGATCTCCAATTAATTTTGAAAAGCATTTGGCACCCTGTAACTGTTCAAATAAATCATCACTCCTCGAGAGGGCTATTTATTCTTAATTGTCACTATATTCAATTGTTGAATGTCGATACACATTCTCAAGATGCCATCCCTTTTGTGTAAATAACAATGGTGCACCCCAAGGGGACACACTAGATCTTATAAAACCCTTCTAGAATAAGTCTTTTAAGTGCTCTTTTAATTCATGCAATTCTATTGGAGCCATTCTATATAGAGGGATGGAAATAGGTTGAGTGACTGAAAGTAAATCAATACCAAAATATACTTCTCGTTTTGGAGGTAAGCCTAGGAGTTCTTCAGGGAACACATCAACAAATTCATTCACTACTGGAATTGATTGAAGAGTTGGTGATTCTACCTCCATATCCCTCACTCTAACTAAATGACATATATACCCCTTAGATATAATCTTTCTGTCCTTAAAATAAGAGATAAACTTGCCCTTTGGCGCCCCAACGTTGCCTTCCCATTCAAGAACTGCCTCATTTGGAAATTGGAAGTACACTCTCTTAGTTCGGCAATCTACTGTGGC
Organism: Solanum clarkiae; assembly: GCA_011800125.2. Classification (NCBI taxonomy): domain Eukaryota; kingdom Viridiplantae; phylum Streptophyta; class Magnoliopsida; order Solanales; family Solanaceae; genus Solanum; species Solanum clarkiae. Next base: position 15,360 of record JAABOM020007028.1, on the reverse strand, counting down.
ATAGCAAGAAGTTAACCAATCCATACCCATTATAACATCAAATTCCACTATTTCTAGCTCAATAAGGTCAGCTAATGTGTCATAGTCATAAATAATTACTACATAGTCATAATAAACCCTTCTAGCCATAATAGATTCACCAGTTAGTGTAGACACTTCAAATGGTTTGTTCAATAATTTGGGTGTTCTCTTAAGCTTCCCAGTAACTAGTGGGGTAATGTATGATAGTGTAGAACTAGGTTCAATTAATGCATATACATTATCTGAAAAGATGGACAATATACCTGTGACCACATCAGGTGAAGCTTCCAAATTTTTCCAACTCCCCAGAGCATAAGTTCGATTTTGGACTCCGCTAGAGCCAGCTTCCCCTCTAACACCTCTACCACAACCCATAGGTTCTAGTTTACCCCTACCCAATGGACGAACTGATGATGATGATGCAACATCTGATCCAGTAAGTTGTGCTATATAACCTATACGTCTCCTCAGGAAATCTCTCATCATATACCCTAGTGCACCACACCAATAATACGCGTCTGTCTCAACACGACACATACCTGATGACTTCTTCCACATTGTTTAAAAACAAAGCTACATAGGGGTTATTTGCTGGCCTGCTGAATATCCTGTTGTTCGGGCACCTTTCCCTTCACTTCTTGGACCAAACTGATTTGTCCTAGACCCCTGAAGTTGTGGTGGTGCACTAGCTGCATAGTAGTAGGATGACTGCCTAGGCGTTCTATTAGAAAATTGATGCCTAAGCTCATCTAGGGGTGGTGTAAACTGCCCTGTAGACTTGGCCCTCTCGGACTGCGCCCTTTCTAACTCTTGTGTCCCTCTCCTTTGCCTCTGATCCTCCAATTTCTATGCAAAAGCTTGCATTCTAGCTATATCCATGTCTTTGTTCAAGGAAGCAATGGTACAATCTATGCCGAGATATGTATGTAATCTATCCACATATCGATGAACTCTATTTGCTATAGTAGCAACTACATTAGGAGCTTACCTAGCAAGGGAATTAAATTGAAGGCTATACTCCCTCACACTCATATTCCCTTGGTGGACTTTCAAGAATTGATCTGCACGGGCCTCTTGGATCTCTAATGGCAAGTAATGGTCAAGAAATGACTCTTTGAATTCCTTCCAGGTAGTTGGGGGTTGGGGGTGCTTCTATACCCTTAGATTGCTTCCAAGTTTCATACCACAATATAACCACACCCTTCAACCTGTATGTTGCTAACTTGACAGCTTTTGCACCACTCACATGCATAACATCTAAAATGCGCTAAATCGGATCAATAAAGTCTTGAGGATCTTCATTAAGATCTGACCTAGTGAAGATGGAGGGTTCAAATTAAGGAAATCACATATCCTCGTACCAGCTGCCTTATTCGCACCACCTGCACCTATAACTAGACCTTCCTATCTTTGACCTTGGCTAGCAACAATATGAGTCAATAGTTGGATTGCATTTCTCAGATCCTGCATGGTAGCATTGATAGGTGGTTTCGGGGGAATTTCACTACTTCCGGGTTTATCAGGAGCTGGAGGAGTTGGAGATGTCTGTGACAGAGACTCATCTTGAGCCTCATTTCATTGTCTCACCTGACTGGGTATGCCAACCACCACTTCTACTCCCTTTCCTTTATCTTTGTTCTTCCTGGTTTCTGCCATACTTGTTGTACAAAATAATTTAGGGGTTAGACGCAATCAACCTATTACACTTAGCACTATGGAATGATCTAAAGAATGAAAAGAAAGTAACAACTCCAAAATTCTATGTAGCCTCCTGTTTATAAACATGGTGCACAACACATCGATAAATAAGACTTTATATAAACGCGGCACTGTAGACTCCCTAGGATGACCCGCTCTGATACCACTTCTGTCATGCCTACAGTCCCATTAAGGCGGACTAGCACCCATTGCCAATAAGGCCCGGGAGAACCAATTTGTATCTATGTGCTTTCTATACATATTATAAGGGATTTCTACATTCAATATGCATTTCAGAAAGTAGATAGTAATAAAAATCCAGAAGGAAATGCATATGGCTAGGCTATTGGGGCCACAGTGTCTAAAGTACGAGACATGATCACACTTTAATTTACATAGTCTACAAAGCCTCTATATAAGGAAAAGTATCTGATAAGGGTCGGGACAGGCCGCGCCTCGACTAACTATATAGTACAATAATATAAGCTCTAGACACACAAAGCTCCGAAGTAACTTGGAGCTTGGTAACAACAGCTGGATATCCTGCACTCCTACTGGGGAAATCTACTAGCACCTGTACCTACAACACAAAATGCAAGATAATGTACTGAATATGTAAGGCAGGACATACTTCATATGAAGGAACTACTTAAATAAAACTATTGCACTGGTGTAGGACAAGAGACCACCTTTAATTATACTGTGGGATCATGTACTTTATGTTCTTTTTATTACTTTACCTTTATTGTATAATCTGTGCACAATATCTAATACAAATGATCAGTTGATCAGTTGTAAATCTATATCAGGATCGGCACTGGCTAGGCTTTTCTTTTCATCCCTTGTGCCTACCCCCATGATAGGATCGACCCTGGCTAGGTGATTCTTTCGCCCCTCGGGTTACCACCCATCAACAACCAATATACTTTATCTTTCAATTACTTTTGAGATGATTCTTTTAGTGGTCATAATATTGGAGCTGTAGGACTGTAGATACAACATAGGACATGTAGATAATCACAAAATACAACACCATAATGAAAGTAGTGGGTTACACATATAATGAAATGCATAGGAGGTAGAACAACACATGAATTTTATTTAGTAGAACGAACTTGTATATCTTGGTATCCAAGTATGTATGCAGATTTGAAGGTGACTATGTATGGGAGCATATGAACATGTGGAAGAGTGGAGACATGGTGAATAGTTGTGTAAGAGTTGGTAAGTACCTTTATGTGCCAAAGAGGGATCTATGTTTCATGACAAATAATATAAAATCAAGTAGCATTACATACCTCGTTGTATGACCTTGTTACTACCTTCGAGTGACCGCTTCTCCCCCCAAATATTTATTTACAATATATTAGGCAATAAAGACTAGTATTAGCAGCCAAGAAATACTTCTTGACATCCCAATATCATAAAAACTAACACCTAGGCAGCAAGCTTATAATTAGCGACCCAAAGGCATTCCTTCAACCCTTTCACTTATAATCATATTTTCTAACAACCATTCTTATATACATGTCATATACATATTGTTTTATACCCTTAACAGTCTTACAACAGTTCATAGGGTACAACACATAACAATCCTACACAAGACACAAATAGGCAGCATCCCATTTGCATTCTTGCTACATTTCGCTGTCAACAATCCCGAACCTGTTTCAACTTTACCCAAACTGTATCCAACGTTTTTACACATAAAACTACTCTTACAATATTCCACAAATACTTCCAAATAAGTGAAGGTCGTAAAACAACAATTTTCAATTATCAGCTCAAAAGTTTCATTTAAGAGTACAATTAAGATATCCTACAATAAGTCATCTTTGTGGGCTGTAACAGTAGTGAAGCAGCCTGCTTACATTACTATCAAACAAAATTTTGTTAAAGACGTAAGTCTTACTTCATAATAAAGCTAACCAAGAAGAGAAAAGCCTCTTAATTTACAAGAAAGTTGTACAACAATCCTTAGGATACTTGTTGTCCAAAATTTCCAGCACATGTATAATTAGCTTATTTGTCTGTTTTTTATTAAAAAACCAAATAAGTGCATAAGTAGATTTACTTACCTTTAAACGCAAGTTTTAGAGCTTCTTTAGGAATCCTTCTAAGGTTGTGAGGCCAGTTTTTCACATTTTGAAAGAGGGCAAAGAATAACCAAGAAAGCAGATTTTTTTTCCAAGTTGAAATGACTTTAGCAGGCTGTCTTCATACCTTTTTAAAAGACCTCTTGGCCTACTTACTTTTGACTTATTAGCCTTAATATGTTAAGTTGGTGATGCGGCTTCTTTCTCCTTTCACTTGGGCCTTAAGGGGCTCCAAACTAATGGGCCTTTGCTGCCCATTTTTTCCCTTTCTCTTAGTTAGTTTTGGCCCAATTCACCAAGTGTGTTTTGTTGTACTTGGGTCCTTTCTCTATTATTCTTGGGTTGAAAATATAGTCCATTTATGATGCTAAAACATGAGCTAAAGTTACATCCTTAACGTGGAATTTATTCATAATTGGACTTGGACAAATTCGACGTCAGGCCGTCTCTGTTTAGCTAGTAATTTTAAGCTAAGCAAGTAGGTGAATCACCTGCTAGCTTCCTAAATCCTACAAGCATATCAATTCTCTCACTTTGTTTAGGGTCGTGATCTCCTGAATTTGACTTAAAACTTATTGACACTCGAACCTCTTCAGCGTTAGACATACATGTCACCCTCTAATTTGAGATTAAAGCACTTTTTAAAAATAGGCACTAATTTGACCAAGCCATATCATGCTTCACGTGCATAGGACTAGTTCCTGTAATATGTGTGGTGTTACACACCCTTCATTGGTGAAACCTTCAAATAAACCCAATCACCAACTTCAAATTCAAGCTCCCTTCTCCTCAAATCAGCATAGGATTTTTATGACTTTGGGCTGTTCTCAACCTTTCTCTAATTAACTTTACATTCTCCACAGCCTCTATGACCAGATCTGACCTACCAATGCCACTTGTCCCACTTCAAACCACCAACCACTGATCTACAATGCCTACTATAGAGGGCCTCAAAAGGAGCCATAACTATGCTGGAATGATAGCTATTACTATAAGCAAAATCAATCAATGAAAGATGATCATCCCAACTACCCTTATACTTCAAAGCACAATCTCTAAGCATATCTTCAAGAGTTTGGATAATTATTTCGACTTGGCCATCCATTTGAGGGTGAAAGTCTGTACTAAGCTTAACCTTGGTACCAAGACCTCTTTAGAAGGACCTCCAAGAGTATGAAGTGAATCGAGCATCACAAACCAATATAATAGACAAGGGCACCCCGTGCAATCTAACCAACTCATGAATGTACAGCTTAGCATAATCTTCAGCCCCATCGGTACTCTTAATCAGTGGGAAACGAGCCAACTTAGTCATTCTATCAACCACAACCCAAATAAAATCAAAACCCTTTCTAGTCTTAGGAAACCGAACCACAAAATCCATGTTAATTTCCTCCTACTTTCAAGTTGGAATCTCTATGTTTTGGGTTAGGCCATCCGGTCTTTGGCCTTTGGCTCTGACTTGTTGCCAATTATGACAACTGGATACAAATTTGGCAGTGTATTTCTTCATACCACCCCACCAAAACACATTCCTCAAATCTCTATACATCTTGGTAGAACCAGGGTGAATAGAATAAGAAGAATTATGAGCCTTATCAAGAATCCTCTCTCTCAAATCATCAAGACAAGACACTTACAACCTACCTTGGTATTTAAGGGCACCGTCTCCCCCTTGCTAGAAACCCTCCACCTTTCCCTCTCTTACCAGGGCCTTCAATTCTAAGAAGGAGGGGTCATGATCTTGCTTTACTTTTACTTCAACAACCACAATACCACCATTATCAGCCTCTTCCAACCTAACCCCCAACCTAGCCAACCGATGGATCTCTCTAGCTATCTCTTTGCCCCCACTATCAACATGAGCTAGGCTATCCATAGACACCCTACACAAAGCATCCACCATAACATTAGCCTTACTGGGATGATAATGCATACTCATATCATAATCGTTAAGAAGCTCTAACCACCTTTGTTTCCTCAAGTGCAGATCTTTTTGAGTAAACACATATTGGAGACTCTTGTGATCAGTAAGCACATCAACATGCACTCCATACAAATAGTGGCACCAAATTTTCAAAGGAAAAGCCATGATTGCCAATTAAAGATCATTAGTAGGATAATTCTTTTCATGCACTTTGAGCTATCTAGAAGCACAGGCTATCACCTTAGCATATTGCATCAAAATGCAACCCGAACCAATCTGGGAGGCATCACAATATACAAAACCCTTCCAACCCTTCCGTTAGAGATAAGATTGGAGCGGACACAAGTTTATCTTTTAAGGTTTGGAAACTCTTTTCACACACTTTAGTCCACAGAAACTTAGCCTTCTTTTGGGTCTACTTAGTCATAGGAGAAGCAATAGAAGATAACCCATTCACAATCCTCTGGTAATAACCCACTAAATCCAATAAACTTCAAATGTCTGATGGGGTCAATGTTGTAAGACAATTTCTAATCACATCCATCTTTTTAGGATCCACCTTAATACCTTCGCTCGACACTATATGACCTAGTAAGGCAACCTCTTTCAACCAAACTTCGCACTTCTCATATTTGGCGTACAACTTCTCTTCTCTCAATTTTCGCAACACCACCCTCAAATGACTCACATGTTCCTCCTCACTAAGAGAGTAGATAAAATATCATCAATGAAGACCACTACAAAAAAATCGAGGTAGGGTTTAAAGACCCTATTCATAAGATCCATGAAGATAGTGGGTGCATTGGTCAACCCAAAAGACATAACCACAAATTCATAATACCAATACCTAGTCCAGAAAGTCATCTTGGGAATATCTCACTCCCTCACCTTCACTTGATGATACCCGAACCGAAGATCAATCTTAAAGAAGTGACTAGCCCCTTGAATTTGGTCAAACAAATCATCAATCCTTTAGAGAGGGTACTTATACTTGATGATAACCCTATTAAGTTGCCGATAGTTAATGCACATTCTAAGGGACCCATCTTTCTTCTTCACAAAGAACACTGGTGCATCCTAAGGTGATTGGCTAGGCCTAATAAAACCCTTCTCCGTCAAGTCCCTCAGTTGTTCCTTCAACTCCTTTAACTCTTTTAGGTCCATACGGTAAGGGTGAATAGAAATGGTTGAGTATCAGGAAGGAGGTCTATATCAAAATCTATTTCCCTTTCGGGAGGAACACCGAGAAGATCACTAGAAAAGACATCAAGGGACTCAATTACCACTAGAACCGACTCTATAAGAAGGACTTTGGACTCAACATCCCTAACTCTCACAAGATGTTAGAGACACCCCTTAGAGATCAACTATTGGCTTTAACGCAATAGATAAACCTACCCTTGACCACTACATCATGACTCTCCCATTCAAGAACGGGTTCGTTTGAGAATTAGAACTTGACCCTACGGGTTCTACAATCACCAGACACATAATATGGATGCAACCAATCCATCCCAAGAATGACATCAAAATCCATTATATCCAACTCAACAAGATCACAAGGCAATATTTTATGTAAGATGTAAATGGAACAATTTTTATAGACCTTTCTAGCAATAATAGATGAACCAATGTGAGTAGATACCTCATAAGACTCACACAACAATTCAGGTTCGACATGACACGTCTTGGCCATAAAAGGAGTAACAAAATAAAGAGTGGCACCCGAGTCTATCAATGTATACATATCAAAATCAAATACTTTTAACATATCGTTGATGACATTGGGAACCTCATCAAACCTTTTCTCCTTTCGAGTGCATAGAATTGATTATGCCTTAAGGCACTTCCTTATTGACCTCCTCTACCCAAAAGAACTGCATTAGTACCCCGGCCTTGTGGACTAACATCCTTACCCTTGTTGCAATTATATGGCAATCAATCATCGTGTGGCCTACTTCTCCATAACCAAAACAATAATTGGTATCCCCCAAGCATGGGCCACCATGATCACTACCACACTTTGGACACATAGCATTAGCACCACACCACGATCACCTTGGGCCCTTTTGGGTAGTCATTGGCAAAACCTCCTATTTGGAGCATGTGAGGACCCTTGGCCTTGATGAAACTGGCCACCTTTGCAACTTTGGAAGTTACCATCAAAACGGGCCCTCTGGGCCTCATTACTCCTCTTTTTTCTCAACTTATCCCCATCCAGTTGTTCGGTATAAGTCATCAAGAGGGACTATCCATATCACTAATCAACATAGTGGTACGATATTCTTCACTCACAAAATTTGATACACACACCACAAACTTATTCAGTCTAGAACTCGAGTCGACAACCAAGTATGGAGCATATTTTGAGAGTTGGTTGATCTTGAGGGTATACTCCCTCACACTTATAGATCTTTGCTTCAAATTCATGAACTCCATCATTTTGGTAGCCCTAAGCTCAAGAGGAAAGAACTGGTTGAGGAAAGTTGCCTTAAACTCCTCCTATAAAACCACATTGTTGTTCCCCTTCTCCTCCTTCTATTGAGTGTACCATATTTGCGCCACCCCTTGATTTGGTAGGCCACAGACTCTTCTTTCTCTTCCGACCTCATACCCATGATAGCTAAGACTTTATATGCCTCATTAATAAACTATTGAGGGTCCTCATCCACCTTAGACCCATTGAACTCCGGTAGCTTCATCCTTATAAAGTCTCTCACCTGATATGCCGAAGTAGGAGCATGAGGGGCTTGGGCCCCTTATTGACTTGATTAGTCATAACTTGAGTTAGCAAGGTGAGAGCATCCCGGAGCTCTCCATGAGCCGGTTGTTCGTCGGGTGTGAAAGCTCTTCTTTCTCTTATGTTAGGCATGATCTAGCATAGCAAAGAATATTTTTTATGGGGAAAAAACCTTATATTAACTTCTACAGCATGACATAGAGTTAGAAGAAGGGAAATATTTTTTAAAACGTCTCATAACCTCTTACTCATAGTTGTGGTGCACAACACAATCATGAATAGGACTCTAATCAACATAATTTATTAGATGCCGAGGAACATTAACAACCTAGTACTATGATATCGAGCTTGTCATGACCTAAGCCTTTAGCATAGACGTTACACGATTAATAGGGAACCCGAAGTGACCCCAATCAAGCCCCTTAATATATCATTACACATCCTTGGTCATGGAAGCAGTTAACTAACAATAGAAGAGTAGAAATAGGGGAAAGAGAGTCAATGAGAGTCAAGGCTCATAGCATCTTTACATAACATGTCCAATAATATCTCTAAACATAGAACTTAGTAAGGGCTAAGAAAACACCTGGGCTCACCCTCATAGTCATAAGTAGCTAACATAAAAGGAGTTAATACATAGCATAATCAAGATAAGCATGCCCTCGGAGTTGAGGACTCACCAATTTGCTTGAGAACAATCGTATAGCCACGTGGAGAAGGAGGATAATCAATGGAGCTCTAGTTCATACATGGTAAAATCATATAGATACAAAGTATGCGTTAGTATATTTGAATGTACTAAGCATGTAGGATGCAATGCAACAAGAGAATGAGACAAGCCTCAATCATCTTGTCGAGGGGGTGTCAAGCCTCGGTGGCTTTGTTGAGTGGGTATCAAGCCTCAATCACCTTGTCGAGTGGGTGTCAACCCTTGGTGGCCTTGTTGAGTGGGTATTAAGTCCCATTCACCTTGTTGAGGAGGTATCAAGCCTTGGTTGCCTTGTTGAGGGAGAACCAAGCCTCAATCATCTTGTCAAGGGATGCTATGCCCATACTACTAATTGAGGGGTATGTACCTCAATCACCTTTTCAAGGGGAAGGGTGCCTTAGAGTTCAAGTAATGGAATGTTTGATCTATGATGATGGTCTATTCCTACACATGTATTAGCTTCTATATAAGCATATGATTTTACTAGCATGTTTTACTTCACACATTGATCATGCAAGCTATGTTGCTACCACACTATCCATTGATTAGGATTATGCCTTTCGATTTTGTTGCATATCTATTGTTGCATTGAACCCTGCATACTTAGTACATTCAAGTGTACTAACGTATACTCTATGCCTACATGATATTACCATATCAGAACCAAAGCTCCATTTGATCATCCTTCTCTTCCACATGGCTAGATGGATTGTTCAAGTTAGGTTTTGGAGAGTCCTAATGTTCGGGGACAATATCTGTCTTCTCTCATGCTTTTATTTAGACTATAACTTGTATATTTGTATTACCTATTGTCATTATTATGAGGGTGAGCTCGATTACTTATATGGGCCCCTACTAAGTTTTGCATCTGGAGGTGTTGTTGGACAAGTATGTAATGATGCTATAAGCTTGACTCTCTTTATGTTTTGTGAAATGAAGGTTTTCCCTTAGTCCCTATGCTCTTACTTCTACTCTTTTATTGTTGTTTAGTTTCTTCCATGACCAAGGATGTTTAATGATATGTTAAGACACTTGCTTAGGGTTCCTTCGGGTTCCCCATGCGCCGTGTCACATCTAGGCCGTAGTTTTGGTCGTGACAGCAACATAATCGAAATTCATAATTAGGCAATAAATAAGCATATAGCAATTTGGCATACATGAGTGATGTTTGAAGTAAAACATGCTTACATAAAACATAGTACATATGTAGTAGGAGACCATCGTCATAGACCAAGCAACTTAGTACTTGGAATCCAAGGTAAACCATCCTTTGGTAGTGATTGAGGCACCAACCCATCAATTGGTTAATGTAAATGACCACTCTCCACCGGATGTGATTGAGGTACCAACCCTTCAATTGATTGATGGCTTACCACCCCCATCCGAGGCGATTGAGGTACAAACCCCTCAATAGGTTGACGGACATGACCACCCTCCACCTGATGTGATTGAGGTACCAACCTCTTAATTCGTTGATGGCTTACCACCCCTATCCGAGGTGATTAAGGCATTATCCCTCAACTGGCTATGTTCAACTGATAACACAATAGATACTTCTGACGAAATCAACACATATACACCATCCTTTGATCATCATAAAGTTTCTAAACTCATGTGCCATGTATTAGGCCTTCAACAACTCAAGAAACATAATTCGAACATTTTATCAATCATATGCCATGTATTAGGCCTTCAACAACTCAAGAAACATTATCCGGACATTTTATCAAACACTTGGCGAATGTATAATGCTAGTCTAAGATCATGCAATTTAAGAGTGAAATCATGTACGAAACTTAATGTAAAACCACCCACCAATACTTGGTGATACCCTCATGAAATTTACATAAAAACCCTTCATGAAATCTCAAGATAGGTCTAAGATTCATAGCTCAATACATGCTTAAATAGTCACACTTATACAAAACCCCAACTTAGTTCATAAGCAAATTCATAATAGAAAATCCATAAGTAAAATAAACTTAGAAACTAGTAAGTTAGGTGAAAAGGAAGCTTGAGCACCATGGGTCAAAGGACTCAATAGTTGAAACCCACATAGCTTAATTTGGGGAATTTCTTGATGAAGATTGGAACGGAGAGTTGAAGCTTGAATGAAATTCTTAAGATCCGGAATGAGTTTGGAACCCTTGATTTTGAATAAAATATTTGTCTAATTGTTTGGAAGAGTATTGGAAATGTCTTTTATGAAATGAAGGTGAAATATGGCTAAGTATAGGTATTTTCACACATAGAAAAACTTAGGCCCAAGACCAAATAACCTTGGACCGAAATGAAAAAACTGGTAGCAAAATATCATAGGTCTGCATTTGGTCGACGACGCGGACCCTACATGGAGAACACTTTTACACAGGGCCGCGACGGCTGCGCATTGCGGTACCAACGCGGATCGATTTTGGAAATCAAATTTTTGGGAGATTTAAATTTTGATACAGTTGCTCTAAAATCGAGGTTAGACCCATTTTTGGCTCAATTTTGCTCCTGATCAAGAATATGATGTCGGATTTTCGATATCATACACAGATTTTGAGTTATACGAAAATTATGATTCTTGGCACTTCTGAGGCACATTTTCGGGCACTTTTTGGGGTCGTTTCAGTGGGAATAGTTGTAGAAGAATGTTGATGGGGGAGATTAGAGTGGTAGGTTGCTGAAGAAGATGATTGGCGAGGGGATAGGGGTGAGAATGACTAAAGAAAAATGTTGGGATGGAGATGGGGTTGGGGCGGCTGAAAAAGAAAGTGGGTTAGAAAAGAAGAAGGTTCTGTTTTTAAAAAAAATATATTTTTAAAGTTTTAAATAACGTTTTTTAAGTTAAAATGATATTCACTTTCCCTACATGTGTGTAATCACACACTTTTGCCAACTCAGCTATATTGATGCCACATAAGCTTTGGTCAATGGTCAAAGGGATTTGATATGTTGTGTTTTACTAAATTTAAGATTTCTGTTGGTAAATAACTAATTAGCCGTATATGCAATATAAGCTCAAACAAGTGTAAGGGTCTATTAGATCATTTTGCCAAATTATTATTATTATATTTGCATTTTATCTAGGGAAAATGCCCCTTTTGCGAAACATTTATATCCATATGGCTTCTTACATTTTATGCTCCTCTACTATTAAAATTCACCCCCTACTATTAAAATTCACGTGTTGATGTCATGCTAACCTCAGCACCCACTTCGTATGAATACCAATAGGGTATATATATACTGACAAGGTTTCACAGAGGATTAAGCTCAATCTTATATGATACCGAGATGGTATCAATATATCGATAGAGTATCACAATAAATATATTTTCTATTAATTTAGAATTTAATAAATAAATTTGTAACTTTAGTAATTTTCTCTTTGTTATAGTATTTATTAAAAAATGAGCTCAAAATTATATGATACTGATAGGGTATCAATATAGTTTAATAAATAATTTATAGTTTAATAAATAATTTTGTAACTTTAATAATTTTCTAGTCCTATACGATATCGATATGGTATAAATATACCGACGGAGTATCACAATGAATAGATTTTCTACTAATTTAGAGTTTAATGAATTTTTATTTGTTTCTTATTTATTTCACACAAAAAAAACTTAATCCTATATGATATCAATTGGGTATCAATATACAGCCAGAGTATCACATAGAATTGATGTAATACCTAGAAATTTTGGAAGTGAAACACATCCTTAGACTTGGCTCTATGAAAGGGGTTACGAGCCGTGGTTTGGAGTGCATCCCATGGACCAAGTCGTAAGAGGTGTTCAGAGTTGAAAATTTATAGAAGGGAGTCCACAAGAGGGAACATGACCCATAACCTATTCCACAGCCCGTTTGACAAGTCGTGGAATAAGATCAAGACATTGATAATTTAGGTCTAATTTCCATGATAGGGAATATGACTCGTAACCTGTTCCACGACCAGTCTGAATAGTCGTAGAATGAAATCCAATTATTCATAATTTTATTTTGATTTTCACAAGAGAGGACCATGGCACATAACCTGTTTCACGGGCCATAAATAGGGTTTCATGGTCCACATTGCAGTTTTCTTGAAGGATAATTCTATCTTTTCCCATCACTTTTAATTAACACTCATAACATTTTGGACTTGTTTTAGACCCCTTATCAGTACCCTAGGGTACTAATCCTCAAAAACACTTAGAAATTCAAGAGAGCATTGAGGAAAGGGAGAAAGCAGGTTTCAAGTACGTAAGTAGTGGTTCTCTGAGAGTTGACTATTCTTCAAAATTTTCAGGTATGTAAGACTAACTAGAACATGGATTTTGTCATTCGATGTGCCTTATAACCTAAATTGTTGGAGTTGTGAACGAACTAGGTCTTCCATGGATGTTTCATGATGGTTTTTCTCAAATTCTAATTGTCTCTCTATATAAGTTTGCATGAATTATAGTTTTTATGAATTAAATACTTGAAATAGATTATTTTTCTTTTCTACATGAATCCTAGAATAAATTCTTGTTATTTTTACATATTGCACTTAAGTGGATATACATGAGTATAATTTGAGCCTAAAAAGTTTGTAGAGTCCCTAATTGTTTTAACTCTACTTTTGATCCCCAAAGGTTATGAGTTAGAATGATGCATGATAGATAGTCTTGATGAATCATGAGCTAATCCTAAAAGAATGTTCCTAAATCAAAGAGTTGATAGTTGATATGATAAATTGAGTTGACAATTGTCCAATGAGACTAGTTGATTGAGAGTGATAGTCTTATGAGCATTGAGTCTTGGAAAGTATCAAGCACTAAATTGAGTAAGATTAAGTCCAACTCGAACTTAATAACTATGTTGCCAAATATAGTAGAGGATTGAAACCATTCAGTCGGATGTTCCTCTTGATAAGTCCTTAAAGCAATAGAAGACTTAGTTGATTGGATCCATTATGGAACAATTAATTCTTTACCATGAAAAGTACTGAAAAATTGTGGCAACATGATCGTTGTTATATGATCACTAGCTCATAAATGACTAATGTCAGATAAAAGAAACTTGTAGATTGGTTCCATACTGATAGTACTCTAATTGGATTGGATTGATTGGTTATTGTCGACTATTTATTCTTACATTAGATAAATTGACATCCTAATTGTCTCTCTCATTATCTGAGTTGATAGTATTCTACGTTGATACATATTTCATTTATCTATTTTACATACTCGTACATTCCACGTACTTATGTCTATTTAGACTGCATTATTTTATAATGCAGAGATAGATACTAGAGATCATCAATAGACGCTTTATTGAGGATCTTCCCCACTATTCAGCTGATTGGTGAGTCCTCTCTGGTGTTGGAGGATGCATACTATTTATTTCATCCAGCTTTTACAGTTAGACTTTAGACTTACTTTCTTTTGATTTGAGGTAGCCATGGACCTGTCTTTGGCGCCATCAAATAGTTGATAGAGGCTTCATAGACTAGAGTTGATTTGCTTGATTGGTTATTATTTTTAGCTAGTTCCTTTCATAATAGCCTTAAATTGATTTAATTTGATCGTTTATGTTAGAACCCGTAAGTCCTTAATTGGTTCAATTTGGAAAAGCTTTGGACCAAATGTAAATTTCTTCTAAAGGGTAGTCTTTAAGATTTCAAATTGTTAGTAGGGTCATGTTTGTGGCTCTTTTTGATTGGTTCAAGTGGATGAGTTGTTGCCTATGTATATGTATGCATCTCTTGTTCAAGACAAGAGCTTCCCATACTTAGAAAAAAATAGAGAAGAGAGCAAACATAGGCAACCCTCTCGGGTTGCTACAGTAAAAAAAATTGCTTTTTTTATATTTTGATTATTTGACGCTTCAAGCTTGGTATATTGGGTCCCCTAAGTGGTGAGGTGGCATTAGTTGGTCAAGGAAGCCCTTGGTTTGATGGATATGAAGACTTGGGTCTAGTAAGGGGCTTTAAAGGTATGTTAACTTCTAGCTTCATTTATGTAAATTAAAGCTTGTGGGTGTGTGAGGGGTGCCTTAAATTGAAGGTAAAACATGAAAAGAGGGTTGATTGTTAGCTTGAATTATGAATTTGGAATTGGGGGTTTGAAATTGGGACAAGCTTGCATATGAAAATATATTGATTTATAGCCATGTGTTTATGTTTATTTGACATGAAATAATCCTTGTG